>JGVQ01000234.1:0-209495 GCA_001007845.1 Nigrograna mackinnonii
GGGGGTGCGAGGATGGCTGTGCTTTGGAGTGATGGTGGTGTGGAATTAGTGTCAGGTGTCGTGGTCGTGTTCGAAGTGTTTGGGGGTGGGAGGAAAGATGCTTCGTAATATTCGTACCCGCTCAATGTACACATTGTGAAGATTGTTTCGAAGAGTAGTTTGCGGGTTGAGTGGCGCTGGGGTTTTGAAATGTTGTTCAAGAGGTAGGTGAATGTTGGGTCGGTGGAGAAGGCTGGGACTAGGGCTGTGGTTGTTTGGTCTTGGTAGGGAGAGCCTGAGGCGTGAGTTATGCGGATGCGGTTCCTGGGGGTGGATGGTGCTGAGCGAGTTGTGGTTGTCATGCTTGATGGTGTAGAGATGCGATGGATGTGCGTGGTGGGGGTACTAAGTGTGCGGATGGACGGTTGTTGGTCGGTGTTGTTGTTTATCTTGAATTGGATGGGAAGGGGCACTAGGGTTCAGTGAATGCTTCCTCGATGTATCCAAGTCCTTTGACTTCTTAGTTCCATCGACGAGTCGTAGGCTTTGTTTGGTGAATTTATTTCTTGACGTTGTTCCGGACGTTTCCGAAAGTTACTAGTAAATTTCCGATCCGGTACAAGTTCTCAAGGTTTTAGAGGCGTTGGTGATAGAGTAGAGGTCACACATATATGTAATGGGAATGGTTGACACGGGTACGCTTCATAACAGTTAAAAAGAGATGTTCTTGACGTAGCAGAGCTGTAGAGTTCTAATACTTCGAATTGAACAACATCTACATCGCAAAGCATCTCCCCATATATGAACATCCCAATCGGCCGCGTCACTCGTCCCGGGAGCTCGCATATTTCCAATCCCGTTACCAGCGGCTCCTCAATGTTCATATGAGCGAAGCAGCTTGTCAGCAACGTGGCAGTGCCACGATTTCACATGTAGTCACATGCAGCGAGTTGTTGATGTATTACCATTTGCAATCTTCGGACGTTGAAAACCCGCGGAATCCGGTATCGCGTGAGGCGCATGGTTGCCGTGATTCCAGACTAGCACAATTTGCTGCATGGCACGGCTGCCGAATAGTCTTTGTCTAGTATCCATTAACACTTTTCTTATCTCTTATTCTTTTCATAATCAAGAGACAATTTTCACTAAATTAGCCAGAGACTTGGGAACAGCTATACTAGCAATTATGCCATATACGAGGAATCACTGGAAAGAGCCTACAGACATATCCATTTCCCATAACCCATACAATCTCTTGTCAGATTAAATCATTCAGGTGGGAGGCGGCAAGGCACTGTTTAGAAAATTATTCGACGTTCGTCCTAGGCATTGTCAAGGTTTCGACCTGCGTGGCAAGAAGTCGAAATCAATGCCGACGTTCATTCGTAGAAGGACCTTTGCTTGATGAGGCTCATGTTCCAGACTCCTAATCATTTGTTATAGAAAATTATGACAATTGTCTACTGTTTGCAAGGCTGCATCAACACTAGGTTCACGAACCGGCTGATGTACGGAGCAGTAAGGCAAGTGGTGCCGTGGCATCTGGCTGCTTGTGCTGCAATTATCAGCGTAGGGCATCTGAGCACTAAAATTTGTCGAGAGGTGGAGTTAAGGCGCGCGAAATTCGCTTCCTCTGATCGAGTATTATAATAATTTGGTCTAAAAGGATTTGTTATACATGAGGGCTAGTTTCAGCGGTACCTATGCTCCACGTATACCGTCTCTTTTCCTGTGAAACATCGATTGTGGAATGTTGGCAAGCAATGGTGAAATTGATGGAAGAGCTTGGTAAATTGGCGGCTGCTTGGTGCTTTCCGAATTGCGAAGTAATAGCTGTCAGCAAGGTATCAAACGTGTTAGTCTACTCAAGGGTTGTGCTAATGGAGCAGCCCTCTGCTAGAAGAACGCATAACTCCAACTTCCTAGGATATCATCTAAAGATTAAATAACCAAGTGGGAACGGGCATCATGCCTTCTGAGAATCCTTCTAGAGACCAAATAACAATTATTGAGACGTGCTGGTTTTTGCTCCGAAAGCGGCGGCGTTCGGTTCATTTCTCTTTCGGGGATTTGTCTCAGCCGGCTGCTGCTTAGGCACATGCCCTGGGTCGGGCTGAGCTCTAGAGTGGCTCATGTGGAGCCAAAGCCTTGATTATTTGCTTTCATGTCCATGTGGATTAGACCGTTCGCTAGGGTAGTTATGTTCGTAGAGCTATTTGACGTCTCTGGTGAAGTGATGGAAGGGCAATGGCCTGTACCTAAGTGAATTAGATGGGGAAACGTCAAAAACTGCTTATGTACCTTGGATTGCAATCCTTCCACATGCCTTGAGCTTTGCAATAAGGTCTACACAAACGTCTTGTACTACTTGGCTTGGTGCACGATCGGCGACTCTGCCAAAGAAGAACCCCCGACGCGCAAGGACTAATCGAGCATGCCGACGTGCATCTCCAGAGCTTTGATAGCTTGTATTCAAATTGACGAGAGCAGCCGCCTCGTTAACACGCGCGAATAAGTTGTCTGGATCACTTAGTTTATAGTCTGAGGAGCAAAGGGAAAGGCGGACAAACCCTGGTTGAATGGACGCGGGCCATGACTGTATTCAGCCCTTTTTGCGGCTTTATTCTGCTCTCTCGCATCGCTTCGACGGAGTGTCACAATTGGTGCGGAGGAGGAACTTATTCCGGTATTTGTACTCATATTGACTGACTCCGGTGAAGTAAAACAAGGTGCCCCAGGACGGTATGCCAACGTAGATAAAAAAGCAGCGTATTCGAATACAATAAGCTCTTGACTGCAGTTTGCAAGGAGGCGGGCGAAGGCAGAAGAACTGAGGGCCCGAAGTGTTAGGTCGAAGAAAGAAACAGCAGGGAGGAATAAACCTGAGTTCTTTGGGCGGTAGAGGCGGCGCGCCAAATGTAGAAGTCACGATAGAAGGCCTATTCCGTTGCATACTGCATACTATACTCCACTAAGGTTCTCCTAAAATTATTGTTTGGTTAAATTCTTATCTGGCCAAACAATTTTTTAATCTTCATTTTGTAACTTTATCAATGTACAATCCAAGGACATTATGAACAAGAAGCAGTTATGGAATATCGTTGCCACCATTACGTTTTAGGGCTGTAGCAACGTGCATGAAGAGACTAATCAAGATTTGTGGGTCTCCATATCCTAGAATATCAGTCAACTACTACAATTAGTTCATCACGATCATCGTTCACTTCCTCATGAGAAATTCTAATGAATGACTTCAATTCTTTGGTTCCTAATACAATGATGGTGGGAGTCGAGGTAGAGACTGATCACGAGTTGGGCAGAAAATAAGCACCACTTCTGGGTTACATTCTTGGCCACCAATAACTGCATTCCAAAATGGGCACCATCTTAGTACTCATTCTGAGCCTTCCTCTCGTCGAAGACCCTGAGGACTTCCTCGGCAGCTTTGACACCCGAGAGTGCCATGGCGCCAAAGGTAGGTCCCATGCGGTTTGCACCGTCGACCTCGCTCAGTTCCATGCCACCGACAACCAGACCAGGGACAATCTCGCGAGTGCGCTTGACAATTGCATCTTCTGCGGTCCTCATGTCAAGACCACGCATACCACCAAGCTTTTCGAGCTGTTGCATGCTGACGAGCCTCTTGACGCTGAAAGCACCGAAGGGGCCATCGTGGCCGGTGGTCGAGATGATGATTGGGGCATTGATGGTATTGGGGTCCATGCAAGACTGGTCGTCATGGTGCATGGAAACAAGGGTCCAGTTTGTCACAACTCCGGCAATGCGGACAGCTTGTGGGTCAGACGCAGTTGGAGCGGGGCGGGTGATGAGATCTTCAACTGCGGTGGCATTGAAGAGTTTGATATTGGGGAATTGAAGGACCTTGGAAAGGAGTGTGGAGGTGAAGAGAGCCTATAATGGTTAGCGAAAACTGCCCAACAAGAGTGAGATAATTTGAGCTTACAGCGTGCTTGACAACGACGAAGTCACCCTCCTCCTCATAAGGGACACCGAGCTCATTAAGGAAGGCATCGGCAGGCTTTCGCATGACCATTGCGCTGAACAATTGGCCTCCAAGCCAGGCACCGCCACCAGGGGCAACACCAGCTTCTACAATGGCAATCTTCAAGTCTGGGCGCTTCTTGCCGAGCATATAGGCCGTGCTCAATCCACATGAGCCAGCACCGATGATAACAACATCCGATTCGGCGTAGTTGTCGAGATCAGCAAAGTAGCGACGTGCTGGAAATTGTCAGCCATGCTCAGTCGATAGGCAGATTGTACCCACTCATTGCACGAGAAACTTGAGACTCTCGGATAGGAGAGAAAGTGAACGACTCCCAATTGTTCTCCAATTCCGCCAAGGTTTTGGATTGACCATCAGCCATGACTTTTACGGCGAGGTCTTTCTTGACAGCCAAACCATTTCCATTGACTGGAGAGGAGGCAAGGTCAAAAGTGGCGGCTGGKGGAGACATTTTGAACGGAGTAACTTTCAGGAATCACAAAAACGTTTGTGCTTTGGGAGTTGCAAGTCTGTCAAGAAGTTAGGTATGCCTACTCTGGAGTAGGTAGCGGAGGGGAAGGGGAGGCATGTATCCTTTCGCTGGTATTATCCAGATCAAGTTTGACCGTATAATCTCAGAACGAGACCAGAGCGTTCCGTCCGTCGCCGAAGCAAAAGAAGGAAGCTGCTGGAAACGAACACCGGTTCATGCTCAGTTGTACTTAACACTGATGTACCTTGATGACTTTGGGATAATGCCCGCGCCCAGAACATGTCCTGATGCATGATGGCGGGTATTACTTTGACAATTGAGTTGAGGCCTATCAGTTGGTTAGCAGTTCTTCCAAAACACGGAGAGGGATGGTGAGTACGATGACTGAACACTTGAACCAAGATCCGTCGAGAGAGAAGGTTGGTAGAGAGGGGACAGAGGAATTGGGAGGGAAAGCTCCTTAAGTAGACCCCCACTTCACGCAATTGTCCAATTGAGGCGGGGTAGTTTTTGGGACCGAGACCCTTGCCCTCCCAACGTCAAAGCCCCACTGTATTTGCGTAGTGCCCACATATCGATTGATGACACGTCAAATTGGTCATACCCGGGACGGGATCATGGACGCTGTGAGTGACATTTGGAATGGTCTTGTGATCTCGTCTACTACATGGCGGGGTGAATCGAGGCATGCCTCTCCATTCTCGGCAATATGACGATTCACTGGCGTGGAGGAACATGTTATTCACAGATAAGAATGCCAACAAGAGCACCCAATGGGGTAGATGCTAAACCAACAAAGCACAGAATGATGGAGCTCCGTGGATAGTACTCCGGAAGCGCGGCAGCCCCAGCGTTATGCTTGGGGAACCATCAACCCTGGTGAAGATGGCCTATGACGGATCATTTTAGTCATGTTCAAGCACTCCCGCGCAATAGTAATGAGTAATATGACCAAAGACTGCATGTCTGAGGCGATTGGATAGAACGCAGAAGCCGTGTGCTCCAGATTGCGCGAAGAAGCCGCCTTTATCCACGTGCAGGTCCTGGAAGATCCGTATTATTAACGTAATGTGCAAGCATCGGGCCGCCCAGGGCTATCTTAGAGCTGTGAATGGAACGGTCACGGTCAAGACTGGAAAACTAAAGTACGATAACGACGGCTGCCGTGGACCTGACCTAGGTTTGTGGAATAAAAGCTCAAACCTCTCTGGGATGAATGAATAATCATTGACGGAACCACGTCCGACCTTTTTGGGACTTGAGAGTTGCTGATTGGGTACCAGTCAACGCGTACCGTGAGCTGAGAACCTGTAGCGTGTTTGGCAAAAGTTGGTCCCTCTTCAAACCCGCATCTCTTGAGTAGGACAGAGGAAAGGACGGAGACAAAATAAGAAGGAATGACATTATTAAAAGAACACTTGGGTCTTATCACTAAGTGTAGTTGTATATGTGTCTTCTCTCTCTCTCACTTATTTGAAGGACTCAAACAAGTGCAAGATTGGGTAAAACTTGGACAACATTTCCTCACTGATCCACCGAGCCGAAGAGACGCGTCTTTGTATGAAGGAGGATCCGCATTAGAGGCTTCTGTCCTACATTAGACGCGTTGAGAAGAGCACTGCATGCCCGGGTGCTGGTGGCGTCTTCTGCTGACGTCTGGTCACACTTCTCCTTTTGATTTCGGCCGTGAAGTGAAGCTGGAGTCAGTAATCGAATGGGAAGCGAAGAGACGATGATGGTCTGTCGTCGAGTTGCATATATATATTTAGATGGGATATCTGGCGGGGAATAGAGTACGGAGTATGTATCATGTACAGATAAGCGGGTGGTCCTGGCTGCGATGGCTGGATGGGTGCCCTGTCGTGCCTGTCTGCGTGTCCGTGTCCGTGTCTGTGTGTTTCAGAGCGGGTTTCTTGGCGCTGGATCCATGTTTTCCCTTCGCAACAAGCAACCGAACCATAACACGACGGCGTTTACGTTTACACACAACTCCCCCCCCAATGTGCCCCGCGCTCTCCATCTCACCACAATAACGTCTGCTAATCATGGAGGAGCAAGTTGCTGCCCTCCTCGCGGCTCTCAAGAAGCCTTCCACTGTCGTCGACCAAAAGTTACAGTTGTTTAACAACCTAAAGTCCGGCATCAAGCACAATCGCGTCCCCGAGAGCTGTCAGGCTCCCATTTTCGAGTGCATTCGCCTTGCCATCAGCGCCACTCAGTCTGCCTCTCTTGTCTCTACAAGCTTCTCGACTCTGAGCCACTTTATCAAGCGTCTCGTATTGCAGAATCAAACCGCCGTCATCACTTCACAGTCCCACAAGCTCCTCCCTATCCTGCTCGACCGATTGGGCGATGCGCGCGAAAGCCACCGCAATGCTGCGTCGCAAATCCTCTCGGACCTGTGGTCTCTGATCAACACCGAGGTAGAGTCGTTGATCCGGGACAATGCCATGCAGAGCACCAATCCTCGCGCCAAAGAATCGTCCATGCAATGGGTCGTCAAGGTTTGTCAATATGCGACGGTTTCCTCAAAGCGGCAAACGTCTAACCAACTGTGCCTCCAGATGAATAAGACAGAGGCCCTGCCTTTCCGTAGCTTCGTTCCACTGCTCGTCAAGAATCTCGAAGACGCCGATGCTGGCGTTCGTGAGACCGCCAAAACCGCCGTTGTTGAACTCTTCCGGTGCGCCTTGCCTATAAAACATGAATGAGGACGATGAACTGACTAAATGCAGAACCGCGCCAGAGCATGCAAAAGTGAATCTGAAAAAAGAGCTCGTCAAGCACAACGTCCGCAAAACGATTGCGAGCTATATTACGTCCAATCTCGACTCTATGACTCCCGAAGCTGAAATCCCGCCGCCGCCGCCGCCGCCACCTGCGGCGCGTCCGATCTCTGCGGCTCGAGCGGAGTCCCTTCAACCCGACACTGGCTTTGCAGACAGTTTGATGGCAGAGGTAGCTCCTCCGGCGGAGGCAGTCATTATGGATCCTATTCACGTGTATACTCAGCGAGAGCTAGATGAGATCTTCCGGGACATGGCACCACACTTTGAAGGTAAGGAGACGGAACAAAATTGGCTGCCACGGGATAAGAATACCATGAAACTTCGCCGCATCACTAAAGGTAACGCACCTTCAGAATTTCATGGTGCGTTCGTTGTTGGAATCAAGTCCCTGTTGGACGGCATCCTTAAAGTTGCCAATTCTCTCCGAACGACCATGTCCACCAACGGTTGCCAGTTGATCCAAGAATTAGCAAAAACCCTCGGGCCCTCCATGGACCCATGGGTGGAGATATTGCTGCAAAACTTCATCAAGATGTGTGCCGCTACGAAGAACATTGCCGCTCAGAATGGTAATACCACGGTGGACACGATATTTGCAAATGTGTCTTACACAGGACGACTTGTCCAACATGTTTCGTTTGCCTCGCAAGACAAGAACGTCCAGCCACGGACATTCTCAGCTAGCTGGGTGAAGACGCTCATTAGAAAGCACAAGTCTCCCATAGAGCACTCTGGCGGCTTGGACATGCTTGAAAAGATGATGAAGAAGGGTCTCACAGACGCTAATCCCAAGGTACGTGAAGCATACCGAAACAGCTATTGGACATTTGCCTTGGTATGGCCTCAGAAGGCGGAAGCGTAAGCAATCCCTCTCCATTTATCATGTTTTGATGCTAACAATGGAAAAGAATATTCGATACGCTTGATAAACGGGAAAGGAACGCATTGGAAAGGGACCCAAATAACCCTAACGCCTCTTTAGCTTCCTCTCAAACGAGTGTATCGTCTTTCTCCAAGTCTGTGGGCACTGGCGGCAGGAATGCGCTGAAGGAAAAGATCGCGGAGCAAAGGAGGGCCAAATTAGCTGCAGCTAAAGGTGTTCCCGAGCGTCCCATATCTGCTCAGGCAAGTTACTCACCAGTGAAATCGCAATCAGCGAAATCTTTAGGCTCGAGAACCGCATCAACTGCCTCCTCTACATCGTCTTCCACCGCCAGACCGCCATCTGCGATGTCGGGAACCAAATCTGCGTTGGCGACGAGTTCCTCCGGGACAGGCTCGCTAATGGGAGGAACCATGCGACGACCTATTCGACCTCGCCCAGAACTGACTCGACCGGCGACCGCAGATCCATATGCTGTTCGACGCACGGGTAAAAATGTGACACCGTCAATGACTCCAGAAAAGACTCCAGCTGCAACGACGGCAAAGAAATCAGTGGCACCAAAGAGTACGGTGCGTGCCCGTGCACAAACACAAAACAGCCCAAATGTTAGCCCTATTAGGAGCAAATCGAGGCTGGGCGAAGTAACAACACATAGAAAGACACCCAGTGGAGGGTCTCGACATGGCAGTCCTGCAGTGAGCCCGAGGAAGGACGAGGATCTCACATTGGTGAAGCCATTTGTCCGATCACAAAGTCATCATGAGCCTGGCAGTGTCCCATTCCGGCAACGAGTAGGAGTGGACAAACCAGCGACCATTGACAGTGACGTTGATGCTGGTGACGATGACAATTTCACTATGGTCATACCTAATCTTGCGCCTCCCCAAACGCAACCAGTGCAGCGCAGCCCTCCAAAACCATCCCCATCTCCAGGACGCTTGGCAGCGGCAAGCCCTCGCACAGCCGCGTTGAAGAGCCCTAAATCAATGGGAGACATCAATGGCCACTCCCTCGGAGCCACACGTAGCCCACGATTGAGGTCACCAGATAGGCCTGGCACAAGGGGTACGGATGCACAAGAAGAGGTTCAGGTCTATGAGGATCCATTTGTTGGAGATGAGCAAGACTCTGCAACTCAAGATGCCGACAAGCCGGTGCTTGAGGAGCTTCCCCTCAACGAAAAGAGTGTTGAGAGAAGACAAAGCACCGAGAGCTCAAGTAGTACCGCAATGATGGGTGGAGCAGCGGAAGACCGATCTCGAGGACATCACAAGACTACAAGCACAGGAAGCGTCATGCAGGCTGACAACAACGACTCTCCACGACCAGAAGTACTCAAGAACAGACAACTGCTCACAAGCGGCATCAATAAGATTCGTAGCCGCACAGTCGAAGCACACATGTTCCGGCGGCTTCAAGATATGGTGAAGTCGAACCAGGACATTTGGGGTGCAGACGATGAAAAGTTTGGAGAATTGCTTCTCATCTCACTCGACTATCTTGAGGCACCTACCGAGACCCTCAAAGCGCCTCCTGCTAAAGCAGCAAACCTCAAAGTGCAAGCCCTCGCAACAATCCGTGCGATGCTCTCTTTGTACCGAAAGGAAACTGCAAAATACTTTTCCCGCGTGCTCTGCTCGCTGTTGCAAACAAAGGCGCAGCACGAGAACACCTCGCATATTGCCACTGATCTCGAAGCAACTGCGGATGAGATCGTAAAGTATGGGCAGACATCCGACTGCCTCGATGCAGTCCTAGCTCTGATCGAAGATACGCCTTCCTCAACCCCAACCTCCTCGCCAGACTCTAAAGCGTCGAATGACTCTGCATCTGGAGTCTCCAACCGCACTATAACGATGGCGCTTTATACGCTTGCTTCCCTTATCCAAATTTCTGCTGCAAAGAATGTTGCTCTGTCCTCAGATCAGACGGCAAGGCTAGGCAGACTGGCTGTGCGATGCTTAGATGACACTGATCCCGATGTGAGGAAAGCTGACATGGAAGTATGTGTGTCACTCCATGAAAGGATCGGTGGCGAGAAGGAAGCGTTCTGGAAAGCTGTTGCCGGTGCTCGAGAACAGCATCTAAATCTTCTGACTTATTTCCTGGCTAAGAAGACCAGAGCATGAGTATCGGGTATCGAGTATCAAGTGTTGACCTGCATTGAATAGGTCGTGGAGGGTTTCATTGCTGTATACCACGCTCCCTTAGGAACTCACATCGTCATGCTTGGGTTTCTTGTTCTCTTGTCGCACTCAGTCGGGCCAGGTCTCAGGCGCCATTGGAAGGCAGGCTCTCCTTCGGCGTTGGTGGACACGGCAGGCCCAAGGATCTCTCATCTTCCAACATCCGGACATAACCAGTCCTCTCTTCCTCTTCTTTCCCTCCTGGACGTTTCTCCTTACGTCCCATTTGCAAAAAAAGCGTGTCTCTGCTTAGCTCCGAGTATTTGTACGGTGTATCAACCCCCCATTTCCCATTTTCCCATTCCCACTTCTTCCTTGCTTTCCCCCCCTGTTCTTTTTCCCTTTCTCAGTATTTTGTCCTCAGGATTCCTTTTTTTTGGTTCATGGTCATAGGGATTACCTTTTGTAGCAACTCTTTTAATACATGAACTTTGGTAAATGCAAATCTCATCCGTTGTCTTGATGTGTATTGTGTGTGTGATACGCGATTAAACCTCGTGGCATTGCATGGAACAAACCTTGGTGTGAATTTGTGGCGTCGGTGCGTGAGGAGATGTGCCGGCATGAGAAGTGTGCATGTGACATGTATTAATCCTCTCGTGACATCCATCCATCCATCCATCCATCTTGCGAACCTCGGAACCAAAGATCCCATCCACAAAAGAATTTACCTTCGCGATAACTTACCAGAAATTAACACCAAGCTATAAAGAATAACTGGTATCGTATCGTCTGGAAACTAGCATAATGTCGCCGAAACAAGTAAAAACCTTATGATTAGAATGAATGCGGGCTTTGATGGAGGATACGGTGATGGAATGTATTCGGGGATTTGTTGGCCTTGGGAGAGATGGGCTGGATTAGGTTGTGGTGTCACGGGTCTTGTCACGATGGCTAAGAGTGCAAGTTGTTTTTTTTTTTTTTTCACATCTCACACATGCGTTGGACCTCAGGCACCTAGGCAAAGACTTGACACCTGAGAATTTCGCCCCATGAGAAAAGTTCTACTCAAAGAACACAAAAGCTGAAGGGAGGTGGGTTTACATGCTATTACTGGATTTCGGAAAACGTAATTTATCATATATACAGAATAACCTGCGGATCCGAACAAACGCATGTGTGTTTCATATCATAATCACGCGTAAAGTAAGGATCCACGATAACTAACCTGCGCGCACGCAAACACGCATTTCGTTGCAAGAGTTGAGAGACCATACTACTTCCTGGCTATAATGTTACTGGTAACAGATAAAAGGAGGAAAAGGGGGAGTTGGAGCTGGAAAGCAAAATCCGAGATGTCCTAATTTGATCCAAGATGAGAAATCTAAGTTTCACAGGGGGTTCTAGTGGGGAGGAGGTGTCATTTGCGGCTGCGAGACGCTTATTTCTTGGGTGGGTACTTCTTGAAGAAATATCTATATTATACGTTAGGATCTGGAGTATATCGTCATTTGAGAGAATGAAACAACTTACTGGCTGACGTAGTAGTCGCCAACAGCGAACAAACCCACAACACCTGCCCAGGCACCAACAACCTTCCATGTCAACTCCTCCCTGACCCACTTCCTGTATGCACCAACACCAAGTGCGGTTCCCAGTATTCCAACAGTCAAGGCGTTTCCAAGGACAACAGGGTTGCTCGCGTTATCCTTTGCGTACTGGCCACCACGCTTGCTCTTTGCAGCTGCCCTGTCTTTTGCGGCTTTGGCATCAGAAGCAGCCTGCTTGGCACGATCCTCGAGCTCGATGCGCTCGGCTTGGGTATCCGTCTTTACGGATTGCGACTCGAAGTCAGAGGGGACGGAGGAGACGTGTGGGGAGTCAACATCAACCAGGGAGTGGACGGAGTCGTCTGAGCGTTCAACTGCGGGCATAGCTGGGGCGCGGCTGTTTCGTACGGATTAGCTTTGAGCTGTATTTAGGTGGTTCGATGGAGTCTGAGGAGCTCTCGAGAGCTTTGCAGAGATTTTGTGCTACAAGAGGGTGGGTGATTGGGATATATGTAGGCAACCATGAACAAAAGCATCACTTACGCCTAAGATCTTGTCAGTGTGTACTCGAGACATGGAGTGTTTAGTAAATACTGACCTCTTCAGCCGTTTGCTTGGGGCCACTGGCAGCAATATCTGCGTAGGACATGGTGATAGCTCTCGTCAGTAGCTGTTGGGATAAAGTGTTGAACGGGTCTCGAGAGCTTCAAGAGCGGGAATGGCGACGAGTCTGGGGGAATTGAATGAGGGAGCAAGATGCAGATGGGGCGCGACAGGTGGATTTAAGGGAGTCGTGTGATGGGACGTGACGAGGCTTGGGGAGTTGACCGGGAGAAACAGGACTGCCTCACATGCTTGTCGCTTGAGGTCCCGCGAGAGCTTAGCGCCTTTCCAAGGGCTTGACGTCATGTTGGGATTGCCAAATGCCAAGCTCAATCAATGCACGATTTGGCGCAATCCATAATAATGGAGCAAAGCCCATCGTGCAATTTTGCCTATCCCCATGAGAGTTAGGGTCGGGTCGTCCGTCGAGGAATCACGCTTTCAAGACCTGGAATGAGAACATTCATATTCCACCGCACAAGGCACCCAAGCCTAGAAGATGGATTTATTTGAGATCAAGCCATCGTACATAACATTTTTACATGGACTACTAATTCTATCATACATTTTCCCCGTAGAGCAGAGGTTTTACCCGCCGAAAATGCTTAACAAAAGTGTCCTCTTCCAGCTCTGTTGGTGGCACTGGTACCACACCATAGGGAGCGATAATAGTACAATTCTAATTCAGACATCCTTCTCATTTTCCAATGTTAGCAGCAGTCTCGTCATGTGCTCGCTTCGGCACGAGCTCGTCGCTCTCACTCTGCGGCTCATGTTCTTTTCGGACTTGCTCAGTGGCAGCTTTTGCGCGGGCTTGTGGTGGCTCCTTGCTTGACTCTTCAATCTTTAATTCAGACGACGCCGTAGGCGCAGCGGTCTCTGCGGAAGCGGTTGGATCTGGCTTTGGAAGGTCGGCCTCTGTTACAGCGTGAGCCTGGTCCTTGTCCACAGTCACATCGTCTTCCTCATCAGAATCAAGCTCGGCGCCGTAAATTTCAGGGTATTCTCGGAAGCAGTTTTGCATCCCCCTAGTGCAAGTCAGTATGTGAGCCTTCCTGATACCATAATGTATGACCTACTGGAATTTCTCGATACAATCCATGCCCTTTGGTTCCTCAGTTGAATAGACAAAACAACTGAAAGCCGCCTTGAACTCTTCTCCACAGGGACCATGAGCCATTCCGCCTAAGCAAGGGCAATCCCAGTTGATTTCTCCAGTCTCCGGGTTGAAGGCGCCTTGCTGATCTGCCTCTTCTTCTAATCCCTCCACTCCGCCTGCCGCGGCTCTCTCCTGCGCCTGGGCCGCCGCTGCTTGCTCGGCAGCTGCTGCTTGCACCCTTCTTTGCTCTCGTTCTTTGGCAAGTGCATCGATGGTTGGTAATGTCTCGGAGTCATCTTCGGTCTCAGGGAGCGACTGGACAGAGTCTGGGTTCCACGTTAGATTCCATCACCATCGAAAGGCTCGAATCCATCTCACATTTTGGCTCCTCTGCGAAGACATCCGTGGTATTGTAATAGTATATTATAGCTCCTGTAAGTCCCAGCCTTCCTACCAAGCTCTTCCAACTCCTTGATTTCTGCGTCGGGGGAGCTGTGCTGATGAACCTCCTTGATGCCGCGGTGGTACGGGGAAGTGCGCGCAACGCTGACGAGCGCGCAATTATTCGGGGTGCGGTTCGGAACATGATGCTTAAAAGAATTACACAAGAAGAAGAATGAAAGGAATGCCGTCGTGCTGCCGTGGGTGGTTGATAGAAGAGATGATAAAAGTTCTATAGATCCAAGAGTGCAATAGTTAGATTTCTAAGCGGAAAGCTTAGCCGAGGGGCAAGGGCCAACCGTCCCTGATGATCCGGAATCAACAACAACCTTGCGCTTACTGCCGTGATCTGAACCGTAATGACCGTGAACTGTACCAACACGTTCAAGCTGCATAGGCATATAGCGACGCATGAAGACCACACAAGTAATTAGAAACCTAATATTTCTGCCGTGATGAGACTAATGTACAGCAAAAACCTCTTTCCTACCCCCAGGTACCAAGTTCTTGAGGCATATGCTCAATCGATAATCCACCACCAAGAATAATAGCAAAAGTTGAAATGCAGGAGAGACGCCTCAAGGTTAGAGGATCCCTTCTGCCCTGCGCGCCTAAAACACCGAGTCGCCCTTCACCGGTCTTGCATATTTATAGGAAAATATACGCCGCACCGGGTGGTACGCCGTTGTCTGTTTTTAAACTTCGAGTCTCGCAAAGCCCTCGCTGCCTTCTCCTATTGGTTGAATTCTACCATCAATGCTGGATCTCTTGATACCAACACTGTCCTCGCCTTTGCCAACACCAAAGGTCCTGATGGCTTCTGTCAAAGCACCAACGGCGTCTTCAGGGTTTAATGAACCAGGCAATCCGGTGCCTCCGAGGTTAGAGCTAATCTTTTTCGTCGCGTCTTCAAGTGCCCTTACGCGCCTCTGGAAGGCAAGTCGATCCATGAACAGTTGCTGCCGGCGACGTTGAAGGTCACGTCGCTCCGCGGACAGTAATTTCTCAAAATCGTTGAAGTGAGCCAATTTCATCTGGAGTTTCTGGAGTTGCAAATTGACAGCGCCCGAGACAAGACGAGTGATGTGGCGTTCTTCATGGGATGCAAGCGCAGAAGATCGAGCAGCTGAGAGCGCAAATGGCAGTGTTGCCAAGGGGTTGGCATCTGACGAGCCAGACGAAGCTGTCACCTCTTTTGTGCCCTCTGAATCCTTGGGGCGGTCCGCTGCCTGTGAATCATCAACATCCATAGCATCCTCATTCTTTACATCCGATGCCGCCACCGCAGAGGTCTTCTCCTTCTCTTTGCCCTTGTCAGATGCAGGGGCTGTAGGTGCGTTCTCAATCTTCTCTTGGAGAATACGCTTCATCTCACCAACGCTTTTCCCTGATGCAACAGCAGCTTCTGTAACTCCAGCAGGCGCCAATCCAGCCATGAAGCTCACCACACTGAGAATTGGGTTGTCCGCGTGGAATATAGGCAAACGACCTTCGGCAAGATATCCAAGATCTTGCACAAATTTCCGCGCTTCGGAACCAGTACCTGCTTGTGGAGTATCGGCCTCAAGATACTTGTCTTCGATCTCCAACTGGAGGAACTTCATGACGCATTGCTCGCGTGTCTTGGTCTGCACGTGGTCGGCGACCCTATTCCAGTCGTCATCGAATTCCTCAAGCCCTTCTAGCAGGAGAAGGGTCTCCTCTTCTGTCCACTTCTCTTCTGGCCCCGCATCTGCCGAGTAGTCGGGCTGCTCGATTTTCACAAAATCACTTGTGCTCCAGTTCGTGGGGAAGTGGCACTCGTACAAACATCTAGGGCAGATGTCTCGCACTTGTCCACTGTTGGCTTTGGTTGTGGCACTCTGCTCCACTGTCTTAGAATAGTGGTAGTATAGTCGAGTGGTATCGACACCGCAACTGTTACAATGAACAACTTTAGATGGCTCTTTTTGCGCGGCCTCAAGATCCTTGACAGTCGCGGAGGCTTTCTCCCCATTCGATGCACCTTCTCCATTTGCGGCCTTGTCCTTTGATTCGGCTGGGGAGGCTTCCTTCCCGTTGGCTTCGTAAATATTCCGCCCGACTAGCTGCTTAGTCTCCGCTTTGGAAGAGGGTTGCTGGCTTGCTGCCCGTTCAGTACTTGGATGAGGTTTGCCTTGCGTCGTAATAGACCCAGGGCCCGGCTGGAATGGAACCAGGCCCCTAGGTGTGTCTGCAGTAAGCCTGAAATGGCTCGTGTTAGGAGGTCCAATGTTAGATGGACGTTCTTGCGGATCGACCTTGAGGTAATGTTAGTTTGATTCATCGACCAGTAGCAAAATCAAATTACCTGGTAGTTAATCAGACCCCACTGTTCTAGAAATGCATGAACCCGCATGATCGCGCACACATCTCCAGCCAGGTTGCGTCTGCAGGCCGTGACTGTCAGGTATTCAGCAGGATTTAGTCGATAAGTGTTGATCATGAAGTCCCGGTAATCACGATAGACAGCCGGTGTCTTACTTCGATTCCTGCCGTTGAAAAATTCAGGTAGGGCCTTGCTTTCGCGATGATCAATATAGCGCATATCGAACCAGGTCGCATAGCTAGGAATAATGACTGCGCACGTCTGTGTCACGAAATGGGAGCGCGCCGATGATTCTAACGCCGCCTTTGCTTGCGCGTCCGGGTCAGCATTTTCAGCTGCTTCACCATCCTTCTCTTTCTTTGTATCATCGACACCAGTCATCTCTTCGTCTTCCTGGCCATCGGCATCCTCCGCTTCAGGCCTAGGTCCTTCAGGCGCATCGAGGGGGTTGTCCGAAACTGGAGCAGGAGTTGTTGTTGAGGGCTCACGAGATGAAGCTTTGACAGCTGTATCTTCGCCCATGGCTACATCTGTTTGATGAGTTAGTGTATGGTCGCTCAAAGATGAACTCGCGACACCTATGGATAGTTCTAGGCCATGAAGATGGGAGTAGTAGAAGACGTGGGTAAGATCGTCCAGAATGCCTTTGGTACAATGAAGACACTTTAAAGAGCCGCCATTCCAACTGGAAGACATTGCGCCTGCGCGCCTGTCGATGGCGGATGAAATGATGAGCTTTCAAAGCTAGGAGACAACAACATACCTTCGCCGGGGGCATTGGTTTGTGCCTGTGCAGCACCCTCTCCTTCAGCAAGAGTTGGGTCCTGCGCAGAAGCAGTTCCGGTGTTTGAATCGTCGGCCATGGTTGGTGATGATGATCAAAGACGGTTGCGATGAGGAGGACGGGGCTGGGTCGTACAGGTAGGAAATCAGGGGCGCGCGTCGACCGCGACGGGCTCGACAAGCTGGCGCAAAGCAGAGGCCGGTGATGGAGATGCGTGCCGAGAGGTGAGCGAGCGCAATGAGTGTGGGGATGGAAGGCGATGATTTGGACGGTGGGTTGGGGGTCCGTCGCGTCGACTTTCGCGATGGCCGTAACTTTTCCCAAGAGGCGCTGAGTTCGACGGGTCACGTGGTCGAGAGTGAAATTTGGCTTCTGATTGGCTTCTGTCTGAGTGGGAGGCCGAGCTTCTGATCCGCAAACCTAAAACGGAGTGGACCGGCTGAAGCGCGGCAAGCCGAGGTCTTTGAACTCGGATCTCTTGGAGCTACTTCCGAAGCTTGGATTCACTTCAGCGTCTACTTCACATCTCCCCGCCCTTCCATTTCGACCGCTTCCTGTTATAGATTTCCTTCCTTCTTCCCTCACCGCCCGCCCCTCCACCATGTTCTCCGTTGCACGGCAATCGGTCCTCCGCCAGGCCAGGACGCAGCTCCGACTTTCGCAACCCACCGCCGTCCCACAATACTCTGCAATTGCACGACTATTATCAACATTAGCTGTACTAGAGCAAAGAGAAGGGAAGCTTAATGTGTCGTCATTGGCTGCGGTGTCCGCAGGGGCAAAGCTTGGAGGCTCAGTCACCGCGTTCGTTGCTGGAAGTGGGGGGAAGGCTATTGCAGACGAAGCTGCAAAGGTCAAAGGCATTGAGAAGATAATATATGTCGAGAATGGTGCTTATGACAAGGTAGGCTTTCCCTCCGTTCTGTATCAAGGAACTTGGAACTTAAAGACTGATGTGTTCTGTCTAGGGCTTACCGGAGAACTGGGCGCCATTGCTCGTTGAGAACATCAAGAAAGGTGGATTCACACACATCTTCGGCGGACACTCTGCCTTCGGCAAGAGCCTGCTCCCCCGGGTCGCAGCCCTCTTAGACTCCCAGCAGATCTCAGACATCACAGGCATTGAGAGTGAAGACAGTGAGTCAACCCCGCTCTCACCTTTTATTACCTATCATGCTCATGTTGGCAGCTTTTGTTCGTCCCATATACGCCGGCAACGCAATCCTCACCGTTCAATCCTCAGATAGCACAAAGGTCATTACGGTTCGAGGAACCGCGTTCCCAGCTCCAGAGCTTGAGGGTGGTTCGGCTTCGGTAGAAGAAGGTGTTGACCCCAAGACTGAATCCACCACGGAATGGGTTTCCGAAGACCTAGCTAAGTCTGACCGACCCGATCTTGGTTCTGCAGACAAGGTTGTGTCCGGTGGACGAGGTTTGAAGTCCAAGGAAGAATTCGATAGGCTAATGCCACCTCTGGCAGATGCACTTGGTGCCGCAATCGGTGCTTCAAGAGCAGCAGTGGACAGCGGCTTTGCAGACAACAGTCTTCAGGTTGGACAGACCGGAAAGAATGTAGCCCCACAGCTATACCTATGTGCTGGTATATCAGGTGCAATTCAGCATTTGGCAGGAATGAAGGACAGCAAGGTCATTGCAGCTATCAACAAGGATCCAGAAGCACCAATTTTCCAGGTCGCCGACGTCGGGCTAGTCGGAGATTTATTTGAGAAGGTACCTGAATTGACAGAGAAGCTCAAAGGGCAGTAAACACACTATGATTGCGATACTCAAAAAATGTACATAGATTGTAAAGCATCAATGCTGTATAACTGCTAGGTTTTGCTTTTTACGCAGTGAAACGTCATTCACTGATTGCTGCGCGAACGCGCGATAAGCCATATCTAAGACTTGGGCTCGGCACGCGTAGATGGCTTGGATTGGCGCTAGCATCTGCAACCCATGCTACTCCATTCAAGATCGATCTACAACAAGTATCAGAATTCGCCTTGCTTATGACGCGACGAAGATCTTTATATCGTGCACGTATATACTACGGCGATTTCCTCTGGCTGAGCTTGCTGGCGCTAGAACCCTAAGCGTTCATTCCAGCCATTCTTTGTTAAACCTAGTCCCGATTTATCATCATCCACCAATGCACCTTTCTCTATGTGCTTCTATTAGTCTACCGAAGTCTCGTGCATCTTCAACTTCACGTTGTACTTTGGTCTGAGTCTAGCTAACGACTTCTCACACCCTTCCCATACCGGACAGCTCTACAGCGTTAACATTTTTAATCATGAATCCAGTTAATCGATGACAGTGAAGCATTGAACGTTACAGTATGGCGTCCATATCCTTGGGCCCTTCTGAAAGCGCGGCAGGGGATCCGGAGAAGCCGCAAGCTCCCAGCGCAAATGGAGTCCGCCAAAATGTGCAACTTCAAGAACCTCTCAGTCCTAAAGAAGCTGAAGGGCCATCTGCGCCCGGGGTAAAGAAATGGAACAATTTTAGGCGCCATAGAGAAAGCCATAAGAGGTGAGTACATGGGCTAGTTCTCAAAGCATGAATCGTACACTGTCTGGAGTAACTCAAACTTTGCTTTTGCAACTATTCGTTTAACAAAGCGAACTAATAGTAACACGTTACAGCGATTGGTGGTTTGCATCTACAGCCATCCCGTGAGTGTCACCACCAAATTTACGTAGTTTCAATCTACTAAATGATATTAGACTTCTGGCAGCTACACTCAGCCCGCTCGCAAATGTCCTGTCAATTGCTGCACTGGTCACTTTCTTCAGAGCGCAGGTTTATATTGACGGCAAATTTGTCCCTGACTATGATGGCGAAACATTCGAAGACCCTAAGTGGTAGGTCGAGTTGCAATAAAGCTCCCATGCCTCAATTCACATCACTCTTTGCTAATGGGTCATAGGTGCTATTGGCTGAACGTCGTATCGCTGATCTTCGGCTTTATTGGTAATCTGTTCTTGTTATTGAACTTTACCCAAAGGATCCGTTATATCATCGCTCTTCCAGCTACCATTTTATCATGGTATATATCTACAGGATTTCTCATGGCGATAACAGCCTGCATGGAAATATACTATCCCCCTGATCGACCCTATCAGACATACACCCAAGGGTTCTGGTATGCCGTGGCTGCCGCAGCTTTCTACCTCATCTGCTCGATGATCCTCATGGTCAATATGTTGGGTTATTTCCTGGGCCATTATCCAGACACATTTGCACTCACAGATGCACAAAGGACGTTGATATTGCAATCTATGCTATTCTTCATTTGGCTTGCGGGTGGAGCAGGAGTATTCTCTCGCCTAGAGAGTGATGACGAGCAAGCTGGGTGGGCTTTTTCAGATGCTGTAAGTTCCAAATCACATGGAATAGTGTAGAGAAGCAATTAAAGATTCCACAGCTCTACTTTTGTGACGTCACCATCCTCACAGTCGGCTTCGGTGATCTGTACCCAACAACAGATGTTGCACGGGGTATAGTCTTCCCTTACTCAGTAGGTGGAATTATTATGCTTGGTCTCGTGGTATGTATGAATCCCGAAATGTTGCTCGACATCCCGCAGCTAGACCGTCTAAGACGAGGTCGAGCCTATTACCATTTTACGCCCCAATCAACCACCCGCTTTTCAGGCTAATGCTGACAACATCTACTAACCACTGGTAGATTTCCTCTATTTACAGGTTCATGCGTCAGATTGGCGAAGAAAATATCGTACGCAAGCACTTTACAACGAGTCTGCAACGCACAATGGAACGAACGGTGACAAACTCCTTTGATTTCCGCCGACGTGAACACGAAGGCCATCATGCCAACCGGAAACGCGATATTCATGGCGAGAAAATCAGCGGCCCTTCTGAAGGTCGAGCGTACAGAACTGCAATGGGGAATACTGTTCGTCGAGTTACAGATCTTGGCAGTGTACCACTTCCAAAAACACTACAAAAACATCGCAAGCCACGACTACTTTTACTACGAGAAGAGAAAGACCGATTTGAAGCAATGCGACGAGTCCAGCATTCAACCTCGAAATTCAGGAGATGGTACGCCTTGATATTTTCTGTAACCGCTTTCTCGATTTTGTGGTGTGTAGGGGCGGTCGTGTTCTGGCAAGCCGAGAAGGAAGCGCAATATATGAGTTATTTTCAAGCGCTGTACTTTTGCTATATCTCACTGCTCACCATTGGATACGGCGATTTAGCACCTAAATCGAACGCGGGAAGATGTTTCTTCGTTGTCTGGAGCTTGATCGCCGTTCCTACTATGACGATACTCGTGTCTGACCTGGGAGACACAGTAGTCGCAAAGTTTAAAAAATGGAGCAATGAGCTCGCCGATTTCACAGTCTTACCCAAGGAAGGGATATGGCGCTCTTTCCTAGAAAAACATCCGTGGTTATTGAACTGGATACAAAAGAAGCAAGAAGACCGTGAAGTGAAGAAAAGGCTGAAAAGGGGTTTCGACACGGTGGACCCAGAACAGGGGCCTGCCAATACAGAAGATGACCCAGATGAGGCTGTAGAGCTTCAGCGAACAGTATCACCCACTCTCACCACCCTTGCACAAGAAGCCGATGGAGATGCTTTGGGCAGTCCTCCAACAAATGCTACACTTTCTCGGCGTTTAGCGATATGCATTCGACGAGTAGCCACCGACTTGCGTAAATCGAGCCGGAAGAAATACGAGTATGAAGAATGGGTAGAGTTCACGAGACTAATACGTTTTTCGAGCAAGAGTGCAGGACAGCAAGGCGAGCGTGTCTTAGAAACAGAGGATGAAGAAGGTCTTGTGGAATGGGACTGGATCGGGGAAAACAGTCCGCTTATTAGCGGACAGAGCGAAAGCGAATGGGTTCTCAGTCGACTTTGTGACGCCCTCGTGAGAGTCGAAAAGCGTAAGGATCTGGAATGCAGGTTGGAGAAAAAGTGGTCGAAAAGCAGTCAACGAGATGGAGACGAGAGATCTACTGAATGTCTTCGTCGCTCGACCCGAGAAGCAGAGCCCGAAGACGACACCGACGAGTTCAACAGGCAAGCATCGGCTTCTGGTGCGGATGGCTAAACTTCAATAGGAATATGACATGTTTAGGCATATCTTGCTGGCCGTAACTGGCTAAAGCAGGTGTGATGTTAAGGTTACTATGGTGATTTACTTTAGAGTTGCACCTGTCTCTAGGAAGCGCAGGCTCAGGCACCCAATGTGTAAATACGAGCATCTCCGGCCCATAAAAATCTGGTATGTGGATCCTCCATTCATTCTGATTGTCTCATAGACCTTTTTCCGTAAACCCAATCTCCTGATCATGTTAACTTACTTCTGCTATTAGTGGACATTATAAATCTTCATTTGCTCGCCATACAATAGAAGTCCTCAGAACGAATGTCAGCCTCTCGTCCATCTCTAACGTATTCATCTAAGTTGGGCATCAATCCTAGCTCAGCGAAGGCCACATAATTCTAAATCTGCTTACCGTCAAATCTCAAGCATGTATGTCCACATCTAGACAAGGATTGGCCGGAACACATAAAGTCACCGCTGCGGTCCACCCTGAGACCGTCAATATTAGGGCAAGGGAACACGCCATTGTAATACATGTGCTACGGCACAGCGACCATTCGTCAGTCAAAACGCCTCCTTCGATCATGTACAGCACGACTTACATCTTTGGCATGATACGCAACGCCTCCACATAGCTGGATGGGTTCCAAATTCAGAGTCCACATAGCGAAATGTATTGACTGTGCCGTGAAGTTGCGGTATCGAGATATTAAGTGAAGAAGGAGCTTCCGCAGGACTGATCTGCTTTGATATCTATCGTTCGAGGTTGAGGGAAGTCCAGTGTATTCCAAAAGGATAATGGAACGCTTGATAGCAAGGGCTGGGTCTCTTCGAGCGCCCCAAGGAGATACAATTCTGGTCGCAATGTTGGGGCAGGATCGTTGTTCTAGTAGGGATTGACTGGAAGTATCAGCAAATTCCAGAGGTTTTGTCGCATGCAAGCTTCAGTCTGCGGGAGAAACGCAGCGTTCTTATATACTTTACAAGCACACCACTCCTCCGCAACCACATCTCTACCCCAAAAACCACCATGTTACGTCCAAAAGCCCATGTCTCAAATCAACCCCCATTTCTGCACATATTCTCCTTCACCGGTATCCAGGCATGAATGTGTTTACACGATTTAGGCGGGCAGCCGTGATACAAGGCATCTAGCATTGGGTAGGTGTACGACGTACTCCAGCCTATAATCCTTTTGCATCCGCGTCAGTGTCACTATCTACATTTGTAGAAGCCTATGTACGACGTGTGGCGCTCATACTACTCTTTAAAACGGAATACTGATCCTTCGAGCGGCCGATGTAAAACCGGCGCGTTGCGCTTCCACAATCTATGCTCGACGCGGATCTGGCCATATCTATGGATCCCTTTGCCACTGTACGAAAAATCAGAACGCACGCACGCTACTGCAATCGATATTTTTTGTTCTTGCCTAATTCGGAAGGTTGAGGCGTTTTGCCCATCCTTTTTCCGCTCAACCAAAAACCGGCGCAGGTCACGACAATTGTTTACTGTAGCTATCGAAAGATACTCCAGGGTTTTGAAGAGTACGATCCGCACTCAATACGGTCTTCGCTTTCTCAAGTAGTGATTTTGAACCGGCCTATATATATATATTGTTTATATACGTGCGGAACAGTGTGGACCACTAGAGGTTCTGCGTTGTAACGATAGGAAGTTTTGGAATGCTTGTTAAAAATAATTCAGTGGCTAGAGGTGCCAATACGACTAGTTGTTCTATCAGCGTCCGAGTAACATGCTTACTGTTAATAGGACGTTGCAGAATGGATGTGAAAAGAATGCCTTCCAATCCTTAGTCTTCAATTCCAGTTATTAACTGCTCCGATATGTATCGAACTTGCCGCCCGACTCACATCATGAGTTGCCGAACCGCTTAAATAGACCAATCACCTTCATTTTCCCATGGATGAATATGGTTTTCTATGGAAGATTTACCCTAGGCCTTCGATATAGGTAACGACTCGGCTCTGGCTACAAGGCTGAATATACTGTAGAGGTCTACACTCTCTGTCTACCAACAAATTTTGTAGATTCTAAGGGACGGTTGACAGAAGCAGATTTTGACTGGAAGCGAATGCATGCGAGTGGGAGAGGATCCTGAATGGTCGAAGACGAATTATTAGCGATTTTATGATCTCTCATGGGAACCGAGCGTGCATTTTCGATGTCGAGATGGGATTCCAGATTCTCGAAGACATGGGGTTTTTACACGAGAATTTTCTCGTATTGACAAGCGAGGAGGGCCTCTGCGTGTGCATGAACCTGTGGACCTTGATGGAATGCTGGTGAAGCTCAATTGATCGTGGTAGTGGAGGTAAGTGCCCCCCAGTCTGTGATGGAGTATTAGCACGTGACAGTGCCAAGCTGAAACCTTGCAGCGTCCCGCAAGTCCTGCATTGCATCAGACCGCCACAAGCAGACATGGAAGAAAAGATTGAAGAGAAGATAGCCACTTGGCACTGAGTGCCACTCCCTCCCGGCCAAGCGGGAAGCTCCATGGCGTCTTACTCCTTCGTACACGCTTCTCCGTATGCACCACCGCGTAGTGGGACAGCGTTTGCAGATGCAGTGACAGCTGTCGTCCGATCATATCCCACTCCATCTATTCACGGCAGATCTAGAACTCGAGTCCAGCACACCTTTGGAAGAAGGATGAATGACTGCGTGGAGTGGATAAGGAGCCCGACAATGCCTGACAACTCGTGGATCAGATTATGCCAGCTCAACAAATCACTGGGAAATTCATGACGAATATCTGGGTTTTTGGGAGTGAGATGACAAATGAGAGGGCGAGTAACAGCGGGAGTCAGTAGTGACAAGTCCTCTTTTTTTTTCTCCTCTGACCCCCCCGGCCAACACTTTTCCACTCGCCAAAACTGCAAAGATCCCATAGTGGACGTTGCTGGTCCCGACAACGCATCAATCGCCCCCGGCCCCTTCCCGCGCCATGTCCGGCATAGCGACAGGGCCTTTCATCTCTTGCCGCCGCCAGCAAGCGTTGGGCGCGAGGTTAGCTCTCTCGCTGTCTCTCTGTGAGTCTGAGGCTTGAGTGGGCAAGCAATCCCATGGAGACACGCCCTCGACGAGCCAGCGATGGCGGCTGGCGATTGGGCGGCTCGAGGGAGGTGAGACGAAACATCCACCACCTTAGGGATAGCCGTGCCGGTCGACCACGTCCCTGCAGGGCAGAGATGAGGCTTAATACCAGTTCGCATAAGCCGACAGAGTCAAGGACAAGGCGAGGACAGCTCAGAAAAAACCGCTCATGATCCATCAAACCGTCCAGCGTCCCATGCTCGAAGCTCCAAGCTCGAACCGCCGCCAGATGTTGTGCGCCGCGGCGTGCAGGGCCATCCAAACGCCTGCACTTGTCCCACGCTGCTACTTAATCAATTGTATTCGCTGTCATTCAAACGCAACAAAACGTCTCCTACCCTCGCACTTGCATTGGAGGCTTGCCTCGTCTGTCGCTCAATTGTCTGCCACTCACGCGACTCGCGTGCTACTACGTGCTGCGTCGTGATTGGCGTCTGCCGCTGTAGTTTTTTCCTGCCTCTGCACTTGGATGCATCGGGGACGTGTTGTGCTCGTACATAAAAGTCCTGTATCAACCCAGCTTTCACCGGAAAGCGCCCCGGCTAGACATTGATCAGGCCCAAAGGAGCATAAAACTATTCGCTAGAAAAATATTGTCATCAGTGCTCGTCACATCACAATGCCGAGCTTTGGGAGGAGTCGGTCGAGCTATGAGTGAGTACCTTCACCGTCATTTCAGAAAAAACTTTACTTTCCCGTCGCCCAACCAACGCCCTCCTCACACCACCACCACCTCTTTTCTCACCTTCTTCTCCCCTCCTGTCACTGTTATCTCTCTTGTTTTCATACAACCACCCTCTGACACGCCCCGTTCCCCAGTGCCACCGCCAAAGAGCAAAAGCAGATTCTCGCCGATATAAATACTGGTTCCCAGAAATTCGGCAGGAAGCTTTTGGCAAAGCAACCCAGCCACAGGCGCGGCAAGAGCAGCGAGACCATCACTCCAGTCACCGTCCTCGGCCCAGAATCTGAATCCGAGGAACGCAGAGGACGCAAGTCCACAAGCTCAAATCGTCCAAAGCTCCCCAAGCGGACGAGCAGTATGCGTCGGGCGTACAACTACTTTTTTGGGGCCCCCCCAGCGCCAGAATCCCCGACGACCCCCGTCACCACTGCGGCAGATGCTGAGGGCCCAACCCCCAAGCATGAGGAACCAGTGACCCAGCGTGATGCTCCGGACACCCCGCCAGAGACACCCGCTGAGCCCAAGTCAATGGTGAGTCCCTCGACACTCCCGATTCACTTTCATTCTCGCTTCCTGGGAGCGGTGCATTTCCGCACTTGCGACCCTCGCTGTCTAAACACGTTGCTAACCTACGCTTTTCCAGGAATACGCACGACCAAGCTCCGCCGGACCACCTTCGCCTCCAGAAGATGCCCCAGCCGAAGAGAAGATGGCTTCCCTCAGAGAGAGACTCGCACAATTGGCGGTTGAGCTCAATGAGGCCAATGCGTTGGTGAAGAAGCAGGACGAGACAATGGCTGCCATACAGGAAGAATACAGGGAGAAGGAGTCACAGTTTGAGGAGCGAGAATCCACTTTGCAGCAAGATAAGAAGGATCTCGAAGAACATATGGTCAGTGTTGTCGTGCAGCAAGTGCACGAGGCGAAGGCCAAAGAACGCAATGTTGTAAAGGACGAATGTGAACGAGAATTTAACGAGAAATTGGAGCAGGTCACGACCGATTATGAGGCACGTATTGCGGAATTGACCAAAGAAATCGATGCGCTAAAGGCCGAACTCGAATCCCTCAAAGCTACGCTTTCTTCGTTGGAGTCAGAGAAAGGACTATCTGTCCCTGTGGCAGATCTTGAGGCTAAAGCCAATGAGATTGCCGTTCTGACCTCGGAAAAGAACGCAGCCGCAGAAGCCTCCGATGCTCGTATTGCGGAATTGACAAAGGAGACCGACGAGCTGAAGGAAAAGGTCGACACCCTTAAAGCTTCTATCGACAGCCTAGAGGCAGAGAAAGGCTCCTCTGTTCCGAAGGCAGAACTTGATGCTAAGGTGGAGGAGATTGCGGCTCTAACCTCTGAGAAGACAGCTGCCCAAGAAGCTTCTGAAGCTCGCATCGCCGATCTCACTCAGGAAATCGAAACCCTCAAGGCTGCTACGGCCGGTTTGGAGGCGGACAAGGCGGCATTGGTACCCAAGGCTGATCTAGAGGCCAAGGAATCGGAGATCGCAACCCTAACGTCTGAGAAGACCGCAGCCGAGGAAGCTTTGTCCAAGGCGCAAGAGACCCTCGATTCCAAGATTGCTGAGCTAGAGAAGCAGTTGGAGGAAGAGAAGAGCACCCACAGTGAAACGACTGCTGGCTTCACTGCTCAAAAGGACGAGTTTAGCAAGCTGACCGAAGCTCACGAGGCTCGGGGCGTCGAATTGGACGGTTTCAAAGCGAAGATTGCAGAGCTTGAGCAAGTCCAGTCTGATCTTGAAGCAGCTAAGACTGAGCTCACGTCCAAGGTGGAGGAAAGTCTCAAAGCCCAGGGCGACGCTGACGAGTTAACTACCAAGCTTGCTACACTGGAGGAGTCACTCAAAGGGAAAGAAACCGAATTGGAGAGTATCAAGACCGAGCTCACTGGCAAGATCACTGAACTCGAGGAAGCCCATGGTGCCTCCAAGGCTGAACTTGAAAAGGCCGGAGTAGACCATGATACTACCAAGGGACTACTTACGGCCGCAGAGGAGGCCAAGGTTGCAGCTGAAAAAGCCCTCGCCGAGCTTAAAGAAACTTCTTCTAGCCACGATGAAGCAATTACTGCGGTAAAGGCTGAGCTTGAGAAGGCCAACTCCGAACACGAGGCCACTAAGGGTCTTCTTGCGACCGCCGAAGAGGCGAAGGCAGCTACTGAGAAGTCTCTCGAAGAAAAGAGCGCTAGCCACGATGAGATCTCGGCCACAGTGGATACGCTCAAGGCCACTATCGCAGCACTGGAAGCGGAGAAGGAATCATTGGTACCGAAGGCTGATCTGGAGTCAAAGGACAGCAGCATTACAGCCCTCACCTCCGAGAAGACTGCTGCAGAGGAGGCACTTGCTAAGGCAAATAGTGAACTCGAATCTCTCAAGGCTGCGAATGCCAACTTAGAATCGGTTCAGGCTGAGCTGGAGTCCAAGGATGCCACCATTGCAACCCTGACCTCGGAGAAGACTGCGGCTGAAGCACGTGTTGCGGAGCTCACAACAGAGCATGAGGCTCAGGGTACAGAAGTCGAAAGCTTCAAGTCCAAGGTTGCTGAACTGGAAGAATCTCTCAGCACCAACAAGGCCGAACTGGAGAAGGCCGCTGAATCAGCCAAGGGTGAGGTGGAAGGCCTAACTGCGAAGATTGCGGATTTGGAGGAGTCACTCAAGGCGGCGGAGGCTGCAAAGGGCGAATCTGAGGGTTTGGCAGAAAACATCAAAGGACTCGAGACGTCTCTTAAGGAAGCACAAGACGGTTTGACCGCCAGCAAGACTGAGCTCGAGACTGCCCAGACCAAGATCTCGAGCCTAGAGACAGATCTCGTTGCTGCTAAAGACGATGCTAAGGCACAACTGGCCACACAGGAGGAGTCTTCCAAGGGTGAACTCGAATCACTGAATGCAAAGATCGCTGAGCTCGAGGCATCTAAGGCCGAGTTGGAGAAAGCTGGTGCCGATCATGAAGCCCTGAAAGATCAGCTTACTGCTGCCCAAGCTGCTCATGACGAGACAAAGGGCGAGCTTGAAGCATTGAATGGAAAGATTGCTGAACTCGAGGCGTCTAAGACCGAATTGGAGCAAGCCGGTGCCGATCACGAAGCTACGAAGGGTCAGCTCACCGCTGCTCAAGCTGCCCACGACGAGACGAAGAACGAGCTCGAGGCCCTTCAGAAAGCTAAGGAAGAAGCTGAGAAGGAGCTCGAGGCGGCCGCGGAAGGAAGCAAGGAGAAAATCACCACCCTTGAAGCCGCCCAGGCTGAGCTCCAGACCAAGCTCGAGGCAGCCGAACAATCCAGCAAAGAATTGGAGGCTGCTCTCGCCAAGGCGAAGGAGGAGGCCGAGAATACCAGCGGACTTCAGGCCCAATTGGAGGAGGCTAACGCGGCAACTTCGGTGGCTCAGAAGAGCCTCGAAGAGGCAGAGGCAGAGAAGACGAAATTGACCGAAGACCTAGAGGCTGCAAAGGCGGCTGCCACTGAGCATACTTCCAAGGTTGAGGGACTTGAGGCATCTGTCAAGGAGCTTGAAGGCAAGCTGGAGGCCGCTGCCGCCGAAGCAAAGGCTGCCTCGTCTAAGATTGAAGAGCTACAAGCTGTTGGAGAATCCAATGCTTCACTTGAGGAGAAGCTAAAGGCCGCCACCGAGGCTTCCGCTTCTAGCGCCGACAAGATTACGGAGCTGGAGGCAAGCGCTAGCAAGGTCGAAGACGAGCTGAAGTCCAGCCAGTCTGCAAAGACTGAGCTCGAAGGGAAGCTAAAGGCATTGGAAACAGATGCACAGGATGCCACTGCTAAACTCCAGGAAGCCAAGGATGCCGAAGAAGCCGCAACTACGGAACTCACAAAGCTGAAAGAGGAGGTCGCATCTCACGCCGATAGCCTTGCTGAGTTGCAAAAGAAGGTTGACGAGTCTGCCCAACAAGAGGAGGAGGCTCGTGGCAAGCTTGAAGATGCCGAGAAGAAAGCTAAAGAGGTCGAGGAGAAGCTTGCTGAGGAGCAAGAGAAGAGCAAGAAAGAACTCGAAACTAAGGTTGAAGAGTTGGAGAAGGACTTCGAGGCCAAGCTACAAGCTGTCAAAGATGAGCAGACTAAGGCTGGTGAAGAAGCAGAGGCTCTCAAGAAATCCCAGCAAGAAGCTGAGGACGAGCTTTCCAATGCCCGGTCCCGCGCAAAGGTTGTCGAGGAGCAGCTCGAAGTAGCCGAATCTACCAAGAATGAACTTAAGGCCAAGGTTGATGCTCTCACAGAGGAGCGTGCCTCGCAGGATGCTAAAGTCAGCGAGCTCGAGTCCAAGATTGAAGCTCTAAAGGAGAATGCCGCCCCCAAGGAGAACGGTATCAAAGAAGCCGAAGCCGAGCCTGTCGCCAACGGCAAGCCAGCTGCTGAAGACAAGGAAGAAACCGACGAGAAGCCCGCGGAGGTGGAGAAGAAGGCCGACAAAGTTGAAGCCGAAGAGAAGCCAGCCGTGGCTGCCGACAAGGAAGACGCCTAGAGTACTCGGCCTGCCCTTTGAAAGTATTGAAAGCCGAGTCTGAGGCACTTTCTTGAAGGCCTTCGAGCGCGTGGTTGCGTAAATTGCATGTTGAATTTTGCGTGGTTTCCCCTTATTCCCTTTTCCTTCACTCTCTGTCTGTCTGGCATTATACCCCCAACACCCAATCATTTTGCACGGAATTTTCGACGTCGACACGGGCATCGCATGGAAATAATGTGCGGTTTCCGAAAAAAGCGAAGCATTGCAGTGGAGAAAGAGAGGTGTATCTACAATCCATTGCATTCACTTTCGTAACGGATTGTGCTGGATAGACGGTGTGGAGGGGTGAACAGTCGTGTGTGGTTTTTGTTTTTGATTCTGGATCTCTCTTTTTTTGGCTCTTCATGAACGAACGATCGACGGTATTCTGACCTGATACCAACCTGTCTGTCATTGACACTGCTACGGTAGATTGATAGACGGACTGTGAGAAGGAACGAGAACGACAAATGAGAATGAGAATGAGTACATGAGAGGCCTTTGGGTCCGGTTCGATTCCCCCCTCTGTTAGTTTTGAATCGGACTAGACACCGGGCCTTGGGGATCTGTCTGTCACAGATTCCAATTAGATGAGCTTTATGTGTATGTATGTATGTAATGATTGCTATGCCTCTTTATGGGTATTATGGGGCTCTTTCAATGCCCGGTATATACTTTATGCCCCTTTTTTCCATAAATTTGGATTTGGCTTCGTGTGATGTATGATGTGTAATATGTGTAAATTTCTCCCGTCTGATTTGGTCTGATTATGAAATGAGGACGAGCAGAGAAATTGAGAAATAGAGAAGACGAGTCACGCAAAAATGTCAAAAGTAGAGAGAACTCATTCAAGTCATGGGAAACGTCCCCACACTCCTCGCTAATCATATCGGTTTTTTGCATGGAGTCAGGTTTTGCATTGAGCTGAACTGAGCTGAGTAGAGCTATATAAATCAAGTCCAGCTATGTCGCCATACTGAGTCAAATTGACCTCGATAGTCTAGCCTGTCCTTGTTCTTTGTTTCCCAATTATTATGCACTCAACTGATTGGGTGTACATTCTCTCCAAGCCTCAAAAGTAGACTGGACTGGGATGCGATCCAATCGACCCCCAACCCCATGCCATGCATGCATGACGGGTCCAACTTCTAGGAGGCCGTCCACGCTCAAGAAGAAAGTAGAAGGAAAAGAGAAAAGAGACCGAGGGTAAAGTTCTACTACATGAGTGCAGTGCATTTCGTGGGTGATTTCGCCACACGCACAATTCGCCATGGAAAACCAGGATAGGATGGGGAAAACGCCGGTTGTGATGCAAACAAGGGGGACGGATTGGGCCCAAAAGGTAACAGAAAAGGGGAATTAAGGAAATTGGGGAATTTTGCAAAGCGGTATACAATTCAGAAGTTGCCCGTACGAGGAAAGTGATGTGTGTTCTATTTCTTTGCTTTGCCGCCGCCAAAAGAAAGGGAAAGGGAGGTTGAGTCGGCAATCGATTATGCATCGGCTGAATCCGGAAACATACGCTGGGGTGATACATAGAGGGGAAGAGGGAAAAGTATTCAACCTGCGGGATATCATCCATTACCCCAGGGTGAAGATAAGAGGGCAAGGTGGCGTGCGCTGAAGGATCTCATATGAATCATGTAGATCCATCGCCGCTTCCCTCAACGCTGGGATATGACATACGCACAATGCTCAAGCCGGGAATTTCTGCTAATTCGAGAATAGGCATCAATTCCATATCTGGGAGTGTCCTCTCGAAAGTAGATCCTTCGAAAAGAGCATGTGCGTGAGCGCGTGCGACTTGCCGGTGCCTGCGTCTTTCCCTGCGCAATCGTAATCTATATCTGCCTATTGCCCGAAAGAAAAAAATGGGGTCAGCTTGGACTCAGAAAACGGTGATGTGATCACCTCTGAGGACCAAACAAACCCCTTCGAAGACGATCACCGATACCAACACCACCTTCATGGCCGTGATCGTGGTTCGGAGAGGTAGGTGTGTGTGCCCGGTCGTAATTATTGCCGTTATGTCCCGCCGAATGGTTGTTTGCGTCATAAGAGTCTGAGACATGGAATGGGCTCTCCGGTGTGCCTTCGCCGCTCACGTTGAACGAGCCTGGCATGTGTGGGTGGTGTGGTGACGATCCAGAACCACCACCAGCACCTCCACCATCATTTGATGGGTTGCCTGGCTGATTTCCCGCACTCTCTTCGTGCTTGGAGATACCTTTCCGACAGTGCGGGCAAGTATCATGCTCGGACAGCCATGCAGCAACGCATGGGTGGTGGAACCAGTGCGTACATGGAAGTTCTGTAACCTCTTCTCCAACATTCACTTCGTCCATGCAGATGCTGCACTCGGCCCGGCCTTCGGGGCCCAGCATATCGACGGTCACCGGCTTTCGGGGCAACGCATTGATATCACTCTCAGTGGCCGGTCCCGGAGCATTTGAACCGGCGTTCTGTTCCATGAGTTGTGAAATGATTCTATCCAAAGCTTCCTGCGAATAGACTGCATCGCCAAATCGACCATTTCCGGGCATCATGTGAGCGAAGAGGTGTAGTAGAGGATTGATAGCATGGTGATGTGGGGTTCCATCTGGGCCTGGAGGACCGTGAGTGTGTCCGCGTACGCCGTGGGGTGAATTGCCAGGGGGTTCCCCAAACGCTGCCATTAGACCGACAAGAACACTAGAGAATTGGTTAACAGGCTATTTTATTCTGGTAGTCAATACATACTTGTTCAACTCATCGACTGGCTCCATACGCGGACCGGGGTGGTCTGGATCTCTTGGAAACAATCGCGCACCACTGGTGTAGGTGAACCGATGTCCGCCAGGAAGGGTTCCGGTACCTGAGGTTTGTGTTGGACCGGGAGTTTCCTGACTGTCGCCATCCTGGCCACTCTGGTTTTGGCTCTGATTTTGGCCTGGCGCTCGAGCCCCGCCGATGATGCTATTCAACAATGAAGCAAATCCACCTATCGCACTTGGACCATGATGGGCTTCACCACCGCGGTTCATATGCCCTGGGGAAACCGTTCGATACATGGTACCAGTGACGGCGAATCTGCCAGGACCTAGCTGTCGCCATTGGAGGTTACTTATATCTCCTTCTTCCGGGTCGTCATGATCCCGCCATGGCATGTGGTGGTGGAGAGCATGCAGGTGCGAGTGGGCGGGGTCACCGTCGAGCGAGTGCATTGATTCGTTATCGTCGTCGTGGTCGGAGATGGAATTGTCTCGTGGGTCATTCTGATCCTCAATCTGTAGGACGACATGTCAGCAGGCTACTTCACGATTGGGTATTACAGCCTTGCGGACGAGTCTGTGACCAGGAAAATAGGTTCCACTTACAATTTCTGTGAACTCGGAGCCGCATTCAGGACAGGCTAGGCCATGTTCATCCCTATACCACTCGTCGTGACATTCATGGCAAAACATCATATCGCGGTGGGCGGTATTCGTGGCCTGGGGCGACCTTGGGTCTTGTGCTGGTTGATCCATCCTGTGGTGGCGTGTAACTTGATGAAGTGGGAGCAGGACGGGAGGGCGCTGTGCGCGAGCCTTTAACAATATGAATAAAGCTAGCCTGCGTGTTCAAGCTGGCTGTCCTCACGAGGTTAAGTCGGTAGCGACTGATCAAGTGTTTGTAGATTTGGCGCAGCGTTGGAGGGTGGAGGAGATGCAGTCATGCGCCCGCCTTTCTCGATTACGGTAAGGCAATGGGGGTGGAGGCGTTTTGTGGCTGGTGAGAGCTGCAGGTGAAGACGGAGGGGTTGCAGGGCGGAGTGTAGGTGGGAGAAGTATATTAGAGAGAAAAGATGAGGAAGGAAGGATTACGGGAGCTGGCAGGTCGAGAGGCGGCTGCAAGTTTTCCTGGCCTGAAGCTCTCTTCACACCCGCACAGTGCACACACGGACACACGCCGCTGGTGACGTTGAGAGCCGATCGCCGCGACAGGGATTGGCCGAGGCGTTCCGTATGCACCAACGGGCCCCAGGACCTGGACTAGGACCCTTCAATTTGATGCCAACTCGTGGGACGTGGGAGAGTATTCCAAAATGGACACAAAAGGTATATGGGTGGGTGGGTAGATGCAGAGGGAAGCGTGAAAGATGTCAGGTCGGGCGACGTTGATTGTCATATGCTTTGACTCTTGCGTTTGTCTCTGTTTCTGCAGCCACATGGGCCGCTGTTCGTCTACTGACTTCTTTGCTCTTCCATTCAATTCCGCCTTGGCCAATATTACTCACCACTCTGTGCGAGCTCACCACTCCTCAATTCCGGTGAGCTTAGGCGTAGGCATTCATTTCGCAAGTGTATCTTTCACAGCCTTCCTCTTAGAAAAAACAGAATTCAACGAACGAGAACTTTATGGTCCACTCCAGGATATATTCGTTCCAACGCACGACAGCCCCACAGATCTTAAAGAAGAGAGCTACTACCTGCACATATTATACAATCTAGGCCACGTGAAATGAACCTTGCCAACGCCTATGCAAATGTGGAGAAGACCCAAAATCAAATGATATGTAACGACCTCTCACAACAACTTTTGGCTATTACCGTCTCCGGGCTCCCTTGAAGAGCAAGCTGCCTACGACTCCGGCCGCAACAGCAAGCCCTCCGACAATCGCCACACCAACTAGTCCCTCCTTTGCAACCTTGTCATCGATCAGACCCTTCAGACTTCCCGCTTGTAGATTCGCTGGCTCGAGCTCCAAGAGCAGGTCGTTGTATCTCCTCGCCTCAGCATAGTTGCCCAACTTGAAGTTCCCGAGCGCAAGATAGTATAAGCATTCCCTCCGTCGTTCTCGCGAGTTTCGGAAGATTTCGGATAACAGACGAACGCCTTCCTGTTGCTCCCCTCGTTGCGAGGATTTTATGAGGCCCTGCACAATGTGTTAGGATGCAATATAGCGGATGTTGAATAGTAGGTGTTGTCGTACCCAAGCGTAGTTGAACTTTGTCTGCAGACCGACGTATTCACCTTCTTTCTCATATTGTGCGCGAAGAACCTGCAGCTCTTCTGGTTTCAGCGGGCTTTCGACATCAGCGGCATCTACAAGAGATCAGTCTCGATCTATTAAGTACCGTTCGTAATAGCTCAACGTACAGGGTAGTGAAGGCGACATCCTGGACACAGCCTGTGACACCAAACGGAATCGTTCAACGGTGTAAGGTCGCAGCAAACTTGGAAATACTGGCTTGAAGTTTTGAAGGAGGATTGGAGCGGCGAACTGAGGACAAGAAGTGTGGCTATCCAGGCGGCAAGGATTGGCTGGTCTCGTGAAATTGAGAGCGAGTGATGTGACGTACGCGCGTGGGCCATCTGAATCCCCAGTTCGGTGTGGCGGAAGCTCCGTTGCCATGCGCGGGAAGGCGCTCGGGCCACCACAAACAACGCAAGCACAATCAAGTCAACACCACGCTTGCATCTCGACTCTGCTACACCTTGAATCAACCCACCTGCAAAGCCAACATCCTCCTGTTACGACTCCAAAGAGTGCCCCAAATTCAATCAAAACAATCGAACATCTCGACGCGACACCAATTCCACCATCATCATGCTTCTCGACGAAGATCCCGCCGCTGTACGTCCCAACAATCCACACCTCCCCGTGAACCTTGAACTAACAAAAACCCCAGCTCATCTCCCAATGCACCAAAAACTTCAAATTCGACGGAGACCGCGACTCGCTACTCCGCATCAGCGACTCCCTCTCAACCCTTAGCACATTCCGCACCCAACACCTCTCAAGCCTCCAGTCCACGCTCTCCAAACTGTCCCGTACACATCAGACTCTATCCTCACAGCACAACCACACGCTAAGCCAATATAACCCGACAACACACGCCAGCGACATCCTGCGACTCGACACGGAGAAATTCAAAATCGCAAAACAGGCTAGTGATTTGGAGATTGAGGGCGAGAGACTCCAGACCGAACTGCAGAGGCTAGGCGGTGTATTCCAAGAGCTAGAAGAAGAAGGCGTAGAAGGTGGGGAGAGGGAGAAACCACCCAGCGAGGATGCCACAGTGTAAGACCAACCCCCCAAAACTGAATTGCAGATTATCGAGCTAACAACACCATCCAAACAGCCTCAAACTCAAAGTCTACAGAACCCTGGGTATAGACGTCGAAGCCGATAAGACGACGGGCGAATACAATAAAGCCGTGATCCGCAACGCTGCCAAAGGTGATGTCCACGTCGTCACCATCGACCCCAAGTTCTCGAGGAACTTCTACACGAATTATTTCTGGAGGACTATGTGAGCGAATGAAGCGGGAGGGCGAGGTTGCATTATATTGGACCGGTGCAGGGGTCAAGGCAACGGACGGATTCGAATGGCTACCTAAGGCCATTTGCGATGATTGGAATGGCATAATTATGTTTGAGATACCTTTTGGGGGCGTTATTAGGTTGATGTACTCTTCTGACAAAGTCGTGGGATTTTGCTTATTGATTATGGAAAATACCTTCTCCACAAAAAATTGTTGATAGGCAGACCAATCTTCACAACGTCTTGTCGTGATTGAACACCACATGAATCTGTGAATCCTACAAGAGTACACTTCACCAAGCCTAAGTTTTACATATAATATGGTATGTACGGGCATAACGAAGCGAGTAATTTATCACGTGCATGCATTAAATGATATTGGGATTGGCAACACAGGTCTCATTCGTTGACTGGGCGGCATGATAATGACTGTACAGCTTCCCATCATACAAGATTTTTTGTCGTGTCGAGTACAAGAAACACTTCATAAATCTTCATTGCCATCATACAACAAGCCACATCTCCGACAAACAACACCGCCCCTCATCGTAAGCTTAAATAAACGAAACACCCATAACAGTTCAATAGCTCTCGCGACTCCAGCAGTCTAGCGCTTTCCACTCTTCTTCTTCGCGGCGACTACTTTGAAGTTCCCAGAGTCCAACGTACTCTGCTGTTGCTGTTGTTGCACACTTTGACCACCCTTCTTGGCAACTTCGCTCCATCCGCCACTTCCAGCCTTGGATTCGGCGGGGCTGGCACTATTCGTATTGTCGACAATGCCCTTTTCAGCCAACTTGCGGCGACGAATGAACTCCTCCGCGAAATGGCGGGAATCCAAGGTGTTGGACGCGGCGTGGACGGATTCAGTGATCAATTCGATGTCGGATGGGAAGCTCAACAGAGAGGCAACAAATTCCTCGGCTATAATACGTTAGCGTCGTATGTTATGCTTGAAAAGGGGCCACTCTTACCATTAATACTCTTGTTCAGATCGGGGCGGAGCTCTCCGACAGCCCACTTTTTGAATTCCTCTTCAGCGTTGGCCTTCACGAGCTGATTGCCCATCGTTGTGCTTCGAGACACAGCGGGTTTCTTGGCTACAACAGGAACTCCTCCACTGCTAGCGGATCGTGTAGCAGCTGGAGCTACTGGGACAGTTCCTGCTGGGTTCTTGACCTTGCCGCTGGCGCCAACGGTTGTCCAGGCACCTGCACTCGGATTTGGTTGGATGGGTGTGCTTTTACCAGCAAGATCGGCATATCTCTTCCCAGAAGAAAGGGTTTGTGCGGGAGGACTGAATGTAGTCACATTGGCGGCGGCGGCGGCGGCGGCGGCAGCAGCAGCAGCACGTTGTTTGCGAGCCTCTTCTTCCTTTTGAATTTGCTGAAGCGTTTTCTTTGTGCCAGTACTCTGTTGGCCCGTTGGTTTACCAACGACTGGCTTTGTCCATACAGACGAGTTTCCGGTAACTGGGGTAATTGGAGAAGCGCTACTTGCCCAGGTAGAACTGGATGGAAGGCCTGGTTGGGCAGCAGGAGACTGTGCTTGGGCTAGTAATTCCTTCTCGAGGGCTTCACGACGTGCGGCTGCAGCGACTGCCTCACGTTCAGCAGCCTTTCGAGCTTCAGCCTCCTGGATTTCCTTCAGAGAAGGACCCTTAGCAGCTTCGGTTGGTTCCTTGGCCCATGGTGCAATCGAAGCGCTTGGAGTCTCGACTGAAGGGGTTTCAGAACGGGACCTTGATTCAGCTGCGAGGCTATCTGCCACGATCGGCTTCCGTTGAGCGGCAGGAGCAGGGAGAGGCGACTGAGATGGTGGTGGCGGGAAAGGATGAATTGCCGGCTCAACCTTTGCCCATGGAGATTGGGGTGCAGAAGATTGTTGCGCGGATGCAGCTTTCTGAACCTGTTCCGTGAGGGATAGCGGCTCTGCTTTGATGGCGGGTTCGTTGACATCCGCCACAAGCTGATGATATTGTTCTTCTTGCGTCTCTGGTGTGGATGGCTCGGCCTGGTCTTCTAGAGACTCGGCCTTTCCTATAGCACCATCGGATGCAGCCGACAAATGTTGTTGATCAAGATCTGTTTGCAACCTGAGGTCTTGAAATTGTTGTAAGCGCTCTGCAGATGTTTGAGTGGCAAGTTGTTCATTCTGTGGCAACCGCTGAGATAGGTCATGTTCAGCTTGTTCACGTTGAAGTCGTGCACGGTCATGGAGCATGGCGACAACCTGCTGGGAATGGGCGTCGGAATCTGACTGCTGTTGTCCAAAGGCTACAGGTCCGGCTCCGAAGTTACCTTGACCGGTACGGCCAAGGTTAAGACGATCCAGCATAGCGGGCATGTCTGCTCCCAGACTACCGAGTGACTCTATTCCAGGTCCAATAGGTCCTAAACCAGGGACAGGAGGTTGCCGGAAATTGCCCTCAAAAGCGCCTGGTCCTGGTGCAGGGGCTCCGGCGACAGGTCCTTGCGTTGGAGATGGTTGATATCCTCCGGGTGAAGTAATGCTTCCATAGCTGGGTTGACTCTGGAGACTATGGGCGCTGGAGTGATGATGCAGTTGATGCGGCAGCATTCCATGTGCGCCTAATTGCGCTTGCTTTGCGATCGCCTGTTGTTGTGCAAGATGTTCCTTTTGACGAGCCATGAGATATTGTTCTTCCTGCTTTCTACGCTCCAGGGCATTTTGCTGCTCCGCTGTCAATGTCATACCAAAGCTCGGGAAGCTGTTTGCGAATGGAGGTTGTGCGCCCGCTGTAGGACCACCCGGAGGAGGGGCTCCTTGTCCTGCCCACGCATTGCCAGGCTGAGTTGTAGGTGGACCATGAGGTACTCCGATTTGGGGAACTAGGAATGGTTCACGAGAGTTGCCAATGCGTCTGATGAGTTGAGCGAGCGGCTCGAACTCTGGGTCCTCGTATTTCTTCACGAGGAGCTCAGGCGAGAAAAAACCAGCCTTGTACCAATCGTGCATTTCCAGACCAGACCACGGGCCTTGCGTAACTCCCTGGGGATCTCGATAGATCCATCTCATTCTATCAGGCATGACCATTGTGCGCTGCTGCGCTGTAGGAGGCTGACTAGACACGGGACTGCTGACGTTCTGCGGTTGCGAGGAAGTCGGTTGCTGGGAGTTGCGGGCCTGGGGATTTCCAGACTGGCCTGTAGCACCAATGCCGGAAGGTTGACCGGGGCCTGACTGGTGTTGCCCGAATGCAGCTTGAATTGGGTCATGGCTGTCTCGATTTCCATCATCAGCGCCAGTGTGCACGCTGGGGAAATTATCAAACAGTCCCCTCCCAGTGCGGAACGGGCTATCAGTGTCTCGAGCCGGGAAAGGGCCAGGAGCTTGTCCACCAAAAGCACCCCTTGCAAACGTTCCGGTCAGGCTCTGATGACGATCGCCTTGAGAAGACCCTTCATCGACTGAGGGTTGTCGCTGCTGTTCGCTCCGCATCTGGTCCTGCATGGCAGGGGGAAAAAGTGAGCCTAACCTACTGGACCTGCCAATTGTGCCAGATCCAGATAGACCACCTGCAGCGCCAAAAAGGGAACTATTCCCTAGACCAGCTAAGCTAGGCGATGGCATGTCTCCTCCAGAAGCATCGAAGCCACCTACGAAGCCACGTTCTCTAACAGGGGTTCCAACAGTCTGCTGCTGGGCGGACGACCATGCAGCGGCGCCTCCAAGTCCAGGAAGACCTCCTAGTCCAGGTAGCGGGGGGAAACCACGGGAAGGGCCAACACTAGAGGTCTGACTGCGATCACTAGCTGCGACTTCAAAAGGGGCAGATACTCGTCCAAGTCCGGCCAGTCCACCAAACCCGTGATTATGGAGCCCAGGACCAACCGAGGGGTCAATGTGGAAGCTGCCCATCCCTGGATACTGAGTGTTCTGGATGTCGGACCCGTCTGTGTCTGCATCGTCATTTTCCGTTCTATCATGGTCCGGGCTCTGGTAAGGATTGGTATCTGTAGGGCTCATTGGCTCGTGGCCATCACCACTGCGATGTTGTGGGGTTTGTTGCAAATTGTCCCTTCCATGAAATATATCGCGCATACCAGTATTGTCAGCTGTCATGCCGAATGCCGAGAATCCTGAATCATCACGTTGGTCCTGTCGATGAGGAGTTGCAAAAGAGCTAAAGCCTTGCTGTCGAGGTGGGCTCACGTCTTGTCCACCACCGAGGGCAGCACTTCCTGTTCGTAGATCTTCATCTGGAAAGGGGTCTGTGTCGTTGCTCATCGGCCTGTTTGATCTAGCTTCCATCCAGGATCCCATCTGCCTAGATGCTTCTCCTTCATTAACTTTTCCAAGATTGGCCAGGGAAGTCTTCTCTTTCGCGGTTTTGTCTATATCCTCGGTGCTTGCTTTGCTCATTAGGCCCTTGAATCTGCTTTCACCACGCACGCTACCAAACCCAGACTTCTTCTCGGCCTGCGGATTTACAAAACTGCCAAAGGCACCCATTGGGGAGAAGCCACCACCTTGCGGGGTAGCAGACCAGGGCGAAGTATTGCCGCTAGCACTGAAAGGAGCGGTAGTCGTACGCTTCAGAGTTCCGAGAAGACCAGCATTTTCAGCCCCAGCCTTCTCTTTGTCGCGCTCTTCAGTAATACCTCCTGCTACAGGGTCCTTGAAGTCCGTCCGACGACGCACCAGAGCGGGAGGTGGGGTGACGGTGTTTGATTCATCCCGCGAGAACCTAGACGCGCCGGCAGGAGACGCTGTGTTATTGGACGGAAACGGAAAGGCCTCGTTTGTGTCACGGCGACGATTGCTCGGGCGAGTACTGGTGGGCGACGTCAAACCGTAGGGTATTCCACCACCTTGAGATATAGAAGTTTTGCGCAAGGATAAGCCCTCTTTTGGTGTGCCGTCCTTGTTTGTATTTTGTGCTGGTGGCTTCAGTGGTGAATTGACTGATGAGGCAAAAGTCTAAGCGAGAGTAGGTGTTGTCAGTAATACCACAAAGAATTTTTGAAAATTGTCAAACATACCTCCTTCTCCTCTTCTGTCATGTCCGTTAAGCCAAGAGGTAGTACGCTGCCGTCTTTATCCCAGCACAAGTCGACACCACTCGGCCCTTCTCTGCCGTGGTCGTCCCGACGACCCCAGCTGGTGCTTGAGGTTCCGTTTGATATGTTTGGTTCCCAGGCACCAACATAGAGGTGTGACAGCCCGTCCTTGCTCTCATCAGACTCTATGTGTCCTCGACGGTGTGCATAAAGTTGGAGAAGTTGATCCCTCGAGTATCGACCTTCCACGGAGCTGCCATTGCGTGCAGACTGGGCATGAGGCGGTACGTAAACCCCAGGGTTCGTTGAATATGCGTTCGAGGCTCCACTGTTATCTCGTGAGTTTGTTTGGGCGGTCGATCCAGATGGAGTGGTAGCATGTGATGGGCGGCGAAATGTTTGCGTAGCACCATTCGCGCGGCGAGCCCTGTCCAGACATAAGCATACAGTTTTCAATGATTGCGGTTCCATAGGGAATATGATTGGGGTTATGCGGGAAGCATGTCGAGGACATTTGTTGTGCTTGGGCAGATTCTCAATGGGTCCGGGGCAGTAGCTGCTTTAGAGCTACAATACGTGATGGGTGGGTGCACTTACCAGTCTCCACCCGAGTCCGCCCGCGCTGAGCTGGCATTGTTTCCTGCTGCAGCTGAAGCAAATGTTGGGGCCATGGTGGTGATGTGAGGAGTGGCAGTCGAGCAGAGGGTGTGCTGTCGAAGCCAAAGAAGTTTCAAATGGATGAAAGCGGGCGCGGCGAGCGACTAGGGTGTAAGGGTGAGGGAGGGGGGCGAATGGCAAGCTTGCAGCTAGTTAGACCTGAGAGGAATCGAAGACAATGAGGGCACGTGAGGTCGTGGAACGGGCAAATGAAGCTGTGTCGAGATGGACGACGAGAGAAAGAGAGAGCTTGGTTTTGCCTCAAAACTGCAAGTTGAAGTTCATTCGTTAGGCTGTCGGCCCGTGCAGCGCGGTTGTGGATTACCTTAGTCATCCGCACGCTAGGCCAATGCCACTCCCACAGTGCCACACTCCCTTTCGGTGGTGCTGGTTCTGGTGCGAGAGCTCCCACAACGCGCGCGCCTGCAACGCGTCTCCAAGTGCGGCCCCAATCAATCCTACGGTGCGCTGTCCGTCCATCGAGCCCCCCATGTAGTTACACTATTTGGACTGCTGAGTATGTCTTGTGCCCAAGAACAGTGGTGCTTTGCGCGCCTCGCCTGGCCCTAGCCACCTCAACTCCTCCACTCTCCCTAAATCTAGAGGACGTATCATAACTGGACAATACATTCCCCCTGACTTATCATGTGCATCCCAAGCATTCCCCCTCGTACGATATGCGCCGTGGCGGGAATCTGGATGGAAACGTCTTGAACTCTAGGCTCAGCAGAAAACCAGGGCCTCGAGCGAAGTCCACCCTCTGGTCTTATCCCAGCAGTCCTGTTCAACTCCATCGAGTGCTGGATTTGCGAATAGTCTTCGGTACCACACAGCTCATGTTGGCCACTCGCAGATTGATCCCTTGTGTGACCTCTGGACGCCCCCGCTTTGTCTCTTTGCGTAGTTGCTAAGACTGATCCTTCACCTGATATCCCTTTGATAATGGGCAACATATCCTGGATGTCAATGGCCGTTCATAAATAAATGTTCAACATGCTCATAAGCATCTGCTGGCGTTAGGCCCCATTCATATAACTCGTTGACTCTGGTATAGGCTATTCTTGCCCCAATGCCAGGTTCCCCCATTGTTCCAAAGCTACCCTTTTCGTGTCTGTGAAACATATCCGGATATGGAAAGGATATCCATCCCGATCAGGGCTTCACCAGACCTCAGACGACATGCCACAGTGGCGTGCGTTTGCTTGCGAGCCAAGCAAAGTTTGCTAGCACCGTCATCCGTCTCGCTCATATAGTAGGACCCAATCAACCACGAGGTCATCGTTGGTAGTACAAACCTTGTTGGCCACTTGTTGCTGCATTCATTGCTGGATAAAGACATATGGCTCTAGGGCTTATTATTGCGGTTGTTCCAGCGGCGCTGTTGACTCAAGGAAATCCATCCAAGGTCACCTCCATGCACTTAGCTGCGCCTTATAGCGTCAGCCTGCGCGTGGAAGAGACTTTGCCCGCCTATAAAGGCGAACCCACAACCTCCCGATGCGCCGAACTCTTTTAAACAATGTGTGTAACGTTGAAGCCCCCATTATATCTCAGCCAGGGCTCTTCAAAGTCATGGCATTATGACCATAACGCTCGACCCGAATCATCCACATTCTGTACTGCACCATATTGTTCAGGGGTTCCTACTCTCGGCCTTTCTAGTTTCGTAGCGTCAAGTTCTCGAGATTACAGGTCTCTCTTATTGAGAAGCACGAGCCGGGTACCTGCTATTGCCACTACGGGGTCCCATCACTGGACCAAGGCTGTCTCTCAACTAACCTAACCGTCGAGTCACCACCATGCTTCCCATAGCACGGCCCCGTTTCGCTGGTGGGATGGCTCGTTTCTCTGACCGTGGCTTCTACGAGAATCCATATGACAGCGGAAACGAGAATATGCGTCGGGTGAAAAGACGACTACAAGCAGACATAAATGAGAGAAACCAAGGACGGCGGCACGCGCGGGGCTTTGGCCGTTCATATCGATGGGGAAGCTCTTTCAGGACATCTCGAATGTCTCCCTTCTCTTTCGGATTCCAACGCCCCCGGATGCATACACCTTTTATAAACCGCGGCATTGGCGCCCCCTTTGCCAGGGAGTCACCGATGTATCGACCCCGACCTATACGAGGCGGACTCTCCCAGTACTCTTTCATGCCACGCCGTGGTATGGGATATCCCAGGTCGTTCCCCTGCGGCCGCGGATTACCTCCTCCACGACCTTTCTTACGCAGACCGTACTATTGCCAACAGCAATTCGATGACGATGATTATGATTGCGACTATGATGACGATGATGACTGGCCGGATACTGAAACTGGTTGTGATGACTGGAGCTTCGATGGCTATGACGATGACGACGATTGCTGGACGAGCCGATCATATAGCACGATGCAGCCCTACGAGAGAGGTGGATGGGGTCTAGATGACGACGACGAAGATGATGATTTAGATTGCTATGGCCCACCTTATCGACGCCCCAACCCATATCATTGCAGACGATTCAACTATTGAAAGCTTCCGATGTGAAATGGAAAGCACCTTTCACTAGTCAGGTTTCATACTTCAGGGCCTCCTTCATTTCGATCAAGTAGATAGTACTGAAACAGTCGCTTCCGTGGAGCCACGAGATTGCGAGAAGGAATTTTCCGTATTCGAGTCAATTTAGTTGAGATGACTTCAATGTATCGTAATGGAACAAAAGGATCTCTGGGAGGATCATGGTCTGCCATATCTGAGGACACTCCAAAGCAACTTGACTTCACATACTCTAGAAATCTAAGCCCTGTGAAGAGATCCAATAAATTCACCAAAAAAGAACGCCTAAGGGCTTTGTGGGAGCAAACTTTTCTTTCAAGCTCAAGTCTCTTTTGAGTGAGTATGATGTTGTGATAGTAGCCTCACAATCTCTAAGTGCTATTCGAATTGGCCTTCTTCAGGTGAGAGACTCGTCGCAACAGCCAGAGAAATGAAACACCGCAAACAATCCAAGACTATGACGTACGAAAAAGTCCGTTCAACCCATCTCACCCCATCATTCCTACTTCTTTACCATCCCCACAAATCCCAGTTCCCGTTTGCTCTAAGTCTCACCACTACACACCCTGTCCACCATCATAAGACTACACAACCAACCTATCAACGAACACTCCACCAGCCTTTCCTCAGCCCCTAGTTTCTCTCCCTGAACCTCCCGCACCAATCCCAATACACCTTCATCCCCACCTCGCACTAGCCATGTCACCACGCACGCGTCGTTTGCTACAACCCCGTTCCCGCAATTACACTGACAGGATGGCGACACCCGTCCGTCCACGACCCGTCAAATACTATCGATTGCGCCTGTCCAGACATCACTCAGCCAACCAAGCTTCTAGACTCACCTTGTAGCGATATAGGTACCGGGCTGGATTTGGCTGGGTGTGTGACGTTGTGTTGCTGGAAGAGCTGCTTTGGGTGTATGGGAGATAATGTGGGTGGCGATGGGCAACTTTCGCGAGATGCGGAATGTTGCTCGTGATGGTCGGAAAGGGGGGTTGGGGCGTTGGTACTTAGGGATGGGGCTTTGTGTTTGGGCTGGTGGGGGATTGTAATTTATAGAAAGGATGCGCATCAGGCTCATTCACCTACTCCCTCTCTTCGATTTTGAGATAACGCCCCTGTCGTCCTGCAATAAATAAAACCCCTGACTAAACGGATACTGCGATTCTGCTTTTGATCTTCACTGTCTACGTACGTTCCAGCTATCAAGAACGTGTCTTATCCCACTCCTGCAACTCATCAAACGTACATGTGTCTCCTCCTCCACTACTCCTACGCCTGCTCTCCTGACCATTTCGAAACTCTTTTCAAACCTTGCCATCAGCAAGATTCTCTGCAAATCTCGTCTTTGGATGATGACGACCCATACGAAAACGATCAATTACGTGGACACTTCCATATAACGAATCCATTCTTGAGAGCTTGCCCTATGTTGTGGGAGAAGAAGATTTGTCCGCCGATGTGTGGAGATTGCTTGGTTAAAGGAGATGGGTTTAATAGGGGTTGGTGGCTGTGAAGGGTTAAAAGAATGGAAAGGCATATAAACCTTAGAGATGAGATGGCAAGTCACGATGTGAAGGAGAGGAGCTTGGGATGAAGCAAAGATTCACACTTGTCAAGAGGTTCATCATATCAAATGAGGCGATAGAGATATGCTTGTCTTCCAACTACGTCCTTGTTCACACATATATAAAGAGAGACAGAAGCTATGTGACGATAATAGAGCTGAAATTTTTTGGAATTTGTTACAAATAGTCGTAATACCACTCTCGTGGGGGCTCTCATCCTTACTTCTGCTGCACTTGCTCGATCTTCCAATCCACCCACTCATCGAACTGCGTAGCTTTTTGACCAAGCACCCATTCAAGGACATTGGAGTTACCGACCAGCCCCCTATTGTCGTAGAATAGGACCATCCTCTGGGCGGCATCTTTACTCCTCGGATTCACGTCTGTAGTGCCATACAGCCTGATCAGTAAGCTATCGACACCCTCGCGAAACTCGGCTACCGAGAGTTGAATATCTTTGTTGATTTTGGAAGAGATGATTTTCATTCCATCCTCCGTCGATAGAGGTTGGCGTGTGCTGACCAGGGGATATTGGGCATAGAAATGCTTCTCTCGCTCCTCTAGCACGACCTTCATCACTCCCGCTAGGTCTTTTAGCGCAATGAAGCTGAACTTGACTTTCGTGCTCCATGGACTTTTGAACATTGGCCTCTCTTGTTGGAGGAACATGTGTAATGGTATATTATCCATGAATGTTGTTGGTTGAAGGATGGTATATGGTAGCCCGGATTCCATGATATACTCTTCGACGTGCTTCTTGCAGTCATGATTCATCATCTTGCGGAGCTGGGTGTTGAGGACGGATGACAGTACGAAGTGCTTGAGTGTTCCTCGCCCGGAGTCGTACGCTGCGACCGCGGCATCGATCACCATGTACCCCATTTCTGCCTCATGAGGGTGGTATGAAGGGCCAACATGTAGTACCACGCTGACATCTCGCAGAAGCACGCTGTCGGTTAGAGAGTACAGATCCGTTTTGATAACTTCAGCTTGCGGATATAGTTCTTCAAGGCGCTGCTTCGAAGATGAAGAGTTCACTACTAATCGGAGTCGCTTCCAATGCGACAGTAGAGGAAGCAGTGCAGTAGCTTGTTTCCCAGATGCGCTAGTTACAAGGAGGAGGTCATTTTGTGGATCAGCCGGCATGCTGGCAAGGCCGTGAACAATTTGATAGATAAAGTGAAATTTCCCAAGCGGGTCAAAGGTGATAATGCGAGCGTACAGACCGACAGACTGACTTGGTCGTACAAGGTATTTTCATCGCTTATTTAGAGGAATCTACACAGCTGATTGACGAATATTTCGCTGACCGCCATCAATCAGATCCATGTGTGGCGGACTTAAAGATCGGACGTAAGCACGATGTCATTATGAGATTGGTGGTTAGTTTTGGGGTACGCTGCAGGCCATCGAGAAGCTCTGGTAGGCTAGAGCGTACCATTTACCATCATGGTCTAGCGCACATGCACATGCCAACGAGGATAGCAACGGAATTGGAGATGTGGCCATGGAACAAGGTAGAGCATAATAATCATGTACCTTTTACGGACTGTGGTGCGTTGCGACTGTTGAAGAACGGACGTGTGGTGATACTTTCAACTCCGGCGGAAAGCCTCATGCGCAGATTTTTTTAAGCGAAGTGCGAGGAAAATGAATAGTATTCATTGACTTTACTTGAAATGCAATTATCACGATGTGTCCTTTGGAGCTGGCATACATCTATTCACCAATATTGAGTACCTCGAGTTCCACTCTGTCGATCCCCTTCGAGTATATCAGGGGGTTGGCTTCTTGTCACGGAAAGGAACGGTAATTGACGTTCCCAATGTCTGAAATCCTTCCTGTTTCGTGGACTCATCGAAGACGATGCGGGGTCAGAAGTGCTTCTTACAGGCAATTAGCGGAGGGAAGATGTAGTCACGCAGGTGGTGCTTTCGGTGTTGTGTCAAGCGTTGACGATTGATGCCAGCATCTGAGCCTTTAAAGTAACAAGGGGAAAAGAGAAAGATGCTCGGCACTCTGCCAAGCTCATGTACGTATCGCAACGTATCATATTGCCGGTCCGCTCGGAGACCGTGCCAGCTAGCTACAAGTGGGTAGGTGGGCATGTAGGCATTGGCCTCGGGAGACGCTGGTGACGCCAGTGTGGCTGGTGGTGACATGTGTTCAGCTGTGGAGATCCCGTGGGGGATAATTCTCAAGGACAGCCCAAGAGATGTCCCCCAAGAGGACAGCATGGGCTGGATGTCTGGGCTTCATATGATCGAGATGGAGCAGCATGTTCATATGCATGGGGCCGCTTGTCCGATAGCAGAGGTCGAATGTGCAGGTCACGCATTCCTCTTGTCGATTTCCGAAGTGGGCCGAGGTACAATCCGGTCCCGCCATAGTTCATCAACGGTCAAAACCTACCGACCCGACCACAGCCCGCAGTATCCGCGAGTAGGAGATCAGCCCAAATCGCACCTCTAAAAGCGCCGAGGAGCTTCTGAAAAAGATTCTATAACCTCGAGTCTCTTCTTCTATCTTTCCTCCACAGCTTTTCAGATGTTCAATGCAGTAGCACGAGCGCGAGCACCCGCCTCCCTCTTCCGCACACGACTTCTTCCCACTCAGGCCTCAAAGGTATGCCCCCCAGGATTCACCGAGAACCGCCGAAGAAGAATAGCTTCTGATATTTTTGTCTGATTTTCAGATTGCCGCCATGCCGCCAGTCAATTCGCGTCGGCAGCAGTCCTCTCTGCCAGAGGGTAAGTTACCACTTCTTCACATGCCAGGCAAACCACCACAGAGGCGACAAGAGGCTGATATCTCGATTTTCTGCAGGCTACAAAGAGGACCACAGCAAAGGCGCCATGTTGCGCTTCGAGGACTCCCTCCCCCGCCTGCCCGTGCCCACCCTCGAGGAAACCGCCAAGCGATACCTCAAATCCGTTCACCCGCTCCTCTCAAAGACCGAGTTCGACGCTACCACAAAGGCTGTCAAGGAGTTCGTCGCTCCTGGTGGCCCAGGAGAAACTCTTCAGAAACGCTTGATTGCGCGAAGAGATCGTCCTGAGATTAAGAACTGGATCGCAGAATGGTGGAACGATGCAGCTTATATGGGCTACCGTGACCCAGTTGTCCCCTATGTTAGCTACTTCTACTCGCACCGTGATGACCGGAAACGAAGGAATCCAGCAAAGCGAGCTGCGGCTATTTCTAGCGCAGTCCTGGAGTTCAAGAAGGCAGTCGATAGCTCCAGTCTTGAGCCAGAGTACATGAAGAAGTTGCCAATGGCAATGAGCTCTTACGTGTGGATGTTCAACTGCAGCCGTGTGCCCAAGAAGCCGGCGGATACTGCTGTGAAGTTCGAAGCAAAGGAGAACCCACACATCCTCGTCATAAGGAAGAATCAGTTCTGGAAGGTGCCACATGAGGTTGGTGGAAAGCAGCTCAACACCAGCGAGCTTGAGCTTCAGTTCAACCGCATTTATGAGAAGGCCGAAAAGAGCCCAGCTGTCGGTCTCCTTACCTCCCAAAATCGCGATGTTTGGTCAGACGTCTACCCCCGCCTAAGGGGAACTTCAGACATTAACGCGGCCTCCGTGAAAGATATTGAATCTGCCTCGTTTGTCATCTGCCTTGACGACGCTTCTCCAGTGACCCTCGAAGAGCGCTGCCACCAGTACTGGCACGGTGATGGTGCGAACCGCTGGTTTGACAAACCTCTCCAGTTCATCATCAACGACAACGGCACTTCTGGCTTCATGGGCGAGCACTCCATGATGGATGGTACTCCTACCCACCGTCTCAACGACGAAGTCATGAAGATGATCTTCAGTAATGCTCTCCCATTCGACGACCCCGAAGTCCGATCCAACCTACCAAACCCAACCCCACTCCGTTTCAACGTCAGTTCTGAATTACAGAAGGACATCGATGACGCGCAAGCCCACTTCTCCCGCCAGATCGGTGCCCACGAGCTCCGCATTCAGGCCTATCAGGGGTACGGCAAGGGACTCATCAAGAAGTTCAAGTGCTCACCTGACGCCTACGTACAAATGATCATCCAGCTCGCATACCACAAGTTCTACGGCAAGAACCGACCGACCTACGAGTCAGCCGCTACTCGCCGATTCCAGCAGGGCAGGACCGAGACCACAAGGACCGTCTCTGATGAGAGTGTTGCCTTCTGCAATGCCATGGCTGATCACAACACACCTCCCGAGAAGGCTCAGCAACTTTTGCGTGATGCTATCAATGCTCACGTCAAGTACATTACCGATGCCTCTGACGGCCGCGGTGTTGATAGGCATCTCTTCGGATTGAAGAAGTGCTTGAAGGAAGGCGAGGAGGTGCCTGCTCTATACCAGGACCCAGCCTACTCATACAGCTCCACATGGTTCATCTCTAGCTCTCAACTGAGCTCCGAGTATTTCAATGGATACGGATGGAGCCAGGTCGTTGACGATGGATGGGGTATTGCGTACATGATCAACGAGAACAGCCTCCAGTTCAACGTTTGCTCCAAGGGATTGGGCTCGGTAAGCCACTATAGACCTAATTACAGTGTATGCATAAGCTAACGATTGGAACAGGACAAGATGAGCTTCTACCTCAACGAAGCCGCTGGCGACATGCGCGACCTCATGCTCCCAACCCTCGAAGCACCCAAGTCCAAGATCTAAATAAAAACCACATCCCAATCCGACACCACGAGATGCCGCCCTCTGCATTGTATATAGTCGCGAATCTGTAACCAAATAAACCCCAGGAGTAGCAGACGGCATATTTCCATCTCTTACCCTTATTTTATGTTCAGCTTAGCGTCGCCATATGAATATTCGTCCCATCATGCACCTACCTACAACCAATGTATCTCTAACTAAAACCCCCATTTCATTCTTCCTTTCTTCCGATCCGATCCGATGCAATCAGTCCATGGGGCGCTTAGAAAGTAGAATAGAGAGAGAGAGTAGAGAACCACTAAAATGTAGAGTAGAAGAATCCAAAAAATGAAAATAAAAAATTCCCAAAAAAAAATAAATAAATTCATTCGGTGCGGATCTTGCCCATGAATGTACTTACTCGCTGCAACACGACGTCAGCCGTCAGAGAGCCCAGCCTGGGCGACGACGTGTGTGACCACTAACTAGGTGGAGGTCGGTCGAGAGTTTCTACGCCTACGCTTTTTCTTGCCTACCAATGCGGAGCCGCTACGGCGCGGCGGACAGCTTCCCCAAGATACGGCCACAAGCTTCAACCCCACAGCCCTGCTTCTCCATCTGCCCGGCATCAACGTCATCACGTGGGTTGAAAACATGATTGAAATTTCAGTAAAAGTTTGCGAGGATTGTTCCAGAGGGATAATTTGGGGCTCTAGACAAGTGGAAGGGAGTATATTTTTAGAGTGCGATGATACAAAATCCAAGAAAATCTACACATGCAATTGGTTCCGACTCCACGCGAACGCTGGTATTATTACTTCGAGACATCCGACTCCAGTCCAGTCCTAGTTCCGGAGACCCATAATACAAGCGCTGGAAGCAAATCATGTCTTTGCTGCCCTCTCAATGCTGCTAGATCTCTGTGCCTCTTCTTCCGCTATTGTACATCGCCTTCTCCAACTGAGAGAATCTATGCACCGGGGTTCTCCTTGACGAACTGCACACCCTTGTTGATGTTCTTGCTCAAGTCAGACAAGCAAACATCGAGAAGCTTCTGCTCGTGGTCGGTGATCTTGCCAACTGGGTGGATCTTCTCAACACCGTTGGGGCCGAGCTCGACGTTGGATGCGAAGTAGTTGCAGCCCTTGTCCTTGTACAATGGGGAGTCAACGAAGGTTGGCTCGATCACGTTCTTCTGGCCCTGGGCAGCCTTGAGCAAGCTCTCGGCGAAACGGGCACCAGCCATGGCCATGGAGAGAGTGGCGGAACCAGCACCATCCTTGGCTTGGACGACCTCGTCACCGCCGAACTGAACGCGGTGGACGTAGTTGTCGAGCTGCTCACCGGTGAGGTTGTAGCCGGACTGGGAGAGGAGAGGGACGATGGTAGCACCGGAGTGACCACCGACGACGGTGATGTTCTCGTTGGCAGGGTCGGTGTTCCTGATTTGGGAAATGAATCGAGAGGCACGGACAACGTCGAGGGTGGTGACACCGAAGAGGCGCTTGGGGTTGTAGACACCCTTGGACTTGAAGACCTCAGCGGTGATTGGGACGGTCGAGTTGACCTGATAATGGGCGTCAGCTCTAGCTACGTAGAAACATTGATTGCAAATCTAATGAACATACCGGGTTGGAGATGATCAAGATGTTAGCCTCAGGAGCGTGGTCTGCAGCGGCCTTGGCCAAGTCACGGACGATGGAGGCATTGGTGTTGAATAGATCTACATTTGTCAGTCGTGAGCTATTATCAAGCAGCATGTCCTGGCATACCGTCACGGGTCATTCCTGGCTTTCGGGGGACACCAGCGGGGATGAGAACGATCTCGGCGCCCTTGAGGGCCTCGCCGAGGCCTGAGGGAGTGTTGTCATAACCGCGGACCTTTTGTACGAATTAGGATGTAAAAAGTCGGCGGGTTCGCGAAAGAAGCATACCTCGCTCTTGGTGTTGATGTGACCAATGTCAGCAGCGACACCTTGAAGAGAACTGTCAGCTTGGAAGTAATGATGAATTGGCCGTAGGTGGGCTTACCGGGAGCTAGACGGATATCGTAGAGAGCGAGCTGGCTAACTCTGGGGTTGAGCTTGAGCAGCAGAGACAATGGCTGACCAATGCCACCGGAGGCACCCAAGACTGTGACCTTTGACGCCTATTGTTTCCAATTAATATTTGCTTGCGTTGAAAAGGTCACTCCGCAGAGCCGGTGGTCGAATAAAAAGCAATGCGGGTCGTATGAGGTGCGTACCTGGCGAGTGGACGCCGAGAAGGACCGGCGCTGGACCTGAGAGAATATTTGCCTGGCGGAGAACATTGTGATGTGATTGGGAAGGAGAGGGGAGATGGGAGAAGGGCTGGACTGGATTTGGAGGTTGATGGAGGTTGAATAGTGGATGGAGTTGAGCGATTTGAGAGTTTTCCCAGTGAGCTGCGAGAGCCAAGCCGTTCCTTAGCTCCTGTCCCGAGAATCGGCAAGCTAGTCCTGATGTGGCATGACGTCGGCCAGCTCTAGTTCCGAGGTCCTGGTGTCCATCTCTCCTAAACCAACGACACAATAACACCAATGTGCCAATTTCTTTAACGATAAAAAAGTGCCCATCTGGTAGGTCCTGGCTAGCTCTAAAGCGATCATCAGTATAACAGCCACGTTGCCCAATTTGGACGCTCTTGACTATGACCTAAACGTGGCGAAGGCCTTCGAAGGATATGGCCATAGCTTTCCAGGAACGGGTTCCAGCTTTAGGCAGGAGTCATTGTGTACTCACCGATAGAGCAAACTAGATACCGTAACGACTGATAGGGACTTAACTCGACTCCAAGATTGCCACTCTCTAAGAATCTCTGTATCCTAATAGGTTGCAATGCTCAGCCTCACTCCACTTATACGTTCCACGATGTATCAGTCATCGATGCACTAACTGTATTCGTATACGAGTATTTTTGAGTCACTGAAGAGATAAATAGATTCCCTTCGGAAAATAATTCAATTCACTTCAACAAATTGTCTTCAATTCACTTCGACTTTGCTTCAATCTTGCATTTTCTCGCTGGCGTTCATCTGGCTTTTCACGATCTCTACCCATAAATTAACTGTGATGGCGCTAGTATTGGACAACATTTCCTGTAATCCATCTCACCAATCTCTCTATGATGCAAGAGGGGTTGAAGATGATCTCGTCGATAACGGAGATGAGCCGGAGAACAAGAACAATAGGATCTCGCCTCCTAAATTCCCCAATCGAGTTGTCGAGCTTCAACAGGCCGTTGGTACTCTCTGGGCTACGAGTGAAACCGATTCAATCAAGCCTTTTGCCTATCCTAAATGGACGGGCGCTTTCCGCCTCTTCGACTTCCCCCGTGAGCTCCGGGACCTCATTTACTATTACTATCTCTACCGCAGCCATGGAATCAAATATAGCCGGAAAACACGCATCCACGTCTGGCCGTTCGACGATAACCTCGCTCCCGTGGCCTTATACTTAACCAGTAAACAGGTCTACGAGGAAGCCCTCAAAGTCTTTTACTGCTACAACACGATCGCATTCCACTACAGCTTCCAGGTCCAAGCAACATTAGACCTGTTTCCCGATAATAAAAAGGAGCTTGTCCAAAGAATCAGTTTGAATCATCCATTCCAATACCGCTATCGGCTGGGATCCGAATTTCGATGGATACCGCCATCAGAAACCTGGGCGGAGATAATCGACGAAGTCAACGTAGTACCACCGCACCTCCCCAATTTGCGCGAGTTTGCCATGACTTGGACCACCGTAGGCTGGGAGACGAATATGTTGATGCGTGCCTTCCTCGAGGAAGAAGGCATGGATCTTTTCGAAAAATCGCTCAGTGAGAAGGAGGAGCTTTTTCTAAATTGGTTCCGCAAGTGTTACGCCAATAATCGGCGTATGCCTCCGGACTGTTTGAAAGTTGTGTTTGAAAGAGAGGACCGGCCGGGTGAACTTGATGGACTGTGGCACATCGATGTTCCGTTCAATGACGCACTGAATCGTTTCAGGACGGAGATGAAAAGCTTGGACCAGTGAGGAGGCCGGAGGTGGAAGATTATCATTCAGGAGATAGCGCAGGTATTAACTCGATTAGTTGCAGGGAATATACAGCATGCAAAAATTGATGAGGCCAATGTTCTTTAAAATATTTTTTGAAATATTATTGTGATGTATAAGTATATTTACAAAGTGCCATGTTGCGTGCGATCACATGTGCCACACTGCTAATCATGAACCGAAAGCCTGTGGACGGGGATAAAAACCCATCAATCCACAGCAACCCCAAAAGACTCCAACCCATCTTCCCCTTCACAAGACCTTACAATCGTCTATCTATCCTTTCAACCAAACGCCAACGCTATGCAAAAAAGCAACACAAACAATACTAAGAAAAAAAAATAATCAGAAAAGAACAAGACCCAAATTCTATCCCGGCAAATAACCCAAAAAGAAAAAAACCCTGGAAATAGAAATTGAAACCCCGAGAGAGTGACGAGAAAAGAGAGACGAATAAGATAATCCGATCAAGAAGACTGTTCAGATAGATAAGAGACACAAAAGAGACGTTTATATCATTCCATGATCTGGTGACGTTTGGATGTTCAAATAGGGGGGGTTTGGAGTTTCTTTTCTTTTTGTTTCTTTCTTTTCCTTTTTCCAAGTGCCGGATATATCGAGCGGGTCTCGTTGGTATATAATAATAAAAGATTTGAGTATGTGTTGTGGATGGAGAAGTTTTGTATGTCGACGGGGGTTCTGCTGTCCAGGCAGGTCGTCGTGAACGAGGGTAGAAGTGAATTGAAGATTGGTGGTCGTCAATGCAAAGCCGATGTATGCATTGTGATATGATGTTGATGTAATGTGAGGCGATCAGTATTCGGACCAGTGTAGTTCTCCACCGCCGACCTTCTCCCAGTCGCCATCGTAGATTGCTTGTCGTCTTGCGCGCTCCTCCTTTCCGAAGCAGCAGAATAGACGGACGAAGACGTTGCGTCGTCGGGGAACGAGACCGTCATAGCCGTTCTCGCGGTGGGTGTTGGATGAGGCTGTTGATGCTGGAGATATGGGGATTGTTGCGTTGACGAAGATCATGGATTCTTGTCGCCGCTGTCGTGTGTCGACCCACACATGTCTTCCATTTGCTGAGTCGACTCGGTATAGCATTTGCCGGTTGGGATGTGGTGATGATGGCAGGCCGACGAACGCTGCAGGCTTTGGTTGGGATACGGGTGTTGCTGGTAGACCGTGGCCTGCGAATTGCGGTCGTGGAGGAGCCAAGGGTGGTAGAGGGAGTGGGTTGTTCATGTTTGGTCGGCCGCGCTGAGGATACGCCATGGTGTATAGTAGTGTATAGGTATAGATGGGTCTCGGTAAAGGAATGTATGTATGGTCGGCTTTGTGAAATGTCCTGTTGAGGTTCCTTGGAGTGGATTTATTGAATGTGCAAGCTGTGCTCCCAGGGGTTGACAGATATCTCTCCTAGTAATCACGGCGACCGAAGAATATATACGTCTCCTGCACATCCTCCGCTGAACGCACAACCACGGCATGTTATGACAAGGGGCTTGGGGATGGGCAGAAAGGTAATGCCAGGATCAAACCCCGGCCTGCCACCACCGCCCTACGCTGCGAGGCGTTTCTCTCGTCAGTCTGGGGATCGTTGGTTCACACACGCCCCGCCAATTACAGGCTTCCGACTATCTCGGATTATGGGAAAAGGTCAGTCGTAGGATGGTTCCTTGTTTATGAAAACGCGCGATGGAAAGTTTCGAAACCCTCAGGATCTGGTGCGATTGCAGCCATCACAGTGCGATTGCATTGAAGATGCGACACAAAGGGGTCAAGTCCATCACAATCACGGACGCCAAAACCCCACCGTACGCAGGGAATCTCTGCTCATGACGGATCCGTGGCTCAAAAACGAAACGGCACGGTGCGTCAAAAGGCCGTTTTTTGGTGACCATGTGGCTTGGCCCGCCCTCGTTTCCTGCACCCCTTGAAACGGCCTCTTCCACCGTCTCAGGTTTAGGTGATGGGGGGTTTTTCCTCTCCAGCCAGGCACGCACGCACGCCAGGCCAACTTTTCTCGCTCAAGTCATCCGGGTGCACTGTGCCAACAGGATGGATGAGAAGACCGTTGTTTGCGAATAATAACCTCCATTTCCGAGTTTCATGCGGACTGTCTGTTGTCTCGTCGGTCCTCCGTACTGCTGAGGTTGGCCTTTTTGGTGTGATGCAAAAGGCCGTATGCCCGGACAGCGAATACCGACGCTGGTCCGCCCTGCGCTGCCGTCGTTGGGGGCTCACTCGCCCGTCAAATCATAAAAAGCAAGGTGCAGCAGCTGAGGTGATGGGATTTTGAGAACCACCTGTGCAGTGTGCAGTACGTGCCGCAATCACACACCTGTTGACAGGCAGCGATCAGCCATGTTCTGTCGGTAGTCCAAGGCTGTGCTACTTCAAGTGTGTGTGGGACAAGGGAAAAGTGTGGGTGAGGTCGTACAGCACAGGAACGCGGTTACGCCCCGCTTTACAACATTACGCCCTTTAGGCATAAACCCACAAAGAGGCAAGCTTGCCTCTCGATTGCGCTTATTTCATATATAATCGCTCCCCTACGCCAATCGCATCACCAGTCTCCCGTCAATTTTCAGCACTTTTGTGGCGCAAGTCAGACCAACCTCTCGATATCATCGAGTAAGCTGGTGGCTCGCCGCATATGTGCCTCTTGTGAGCACCTGTTCAAGCGAACCATAATTGCTCGTCTGATCCCATAACGCTTGAATGGAGCTTTGTTGACCGATAAGTGTCGTTGGCTCAGTCGATAATCGGGGGCTATAGGCTTTCTTTCCTGCAACCTAATCTGGCACCAAAGCCAACTGCTCCTCGAGAAGGTAAGGTTTATTATGGTTCGTAATCTGACACCTTTCTCTTCATTTGCGTAGCGTGCTCTGAATGCCCTCAAATCTGTTGAAACATTGTTTCGTTTCACCAGGGAGCGATTCATATGCCACTCATTTCCAGAGACACTCTGCCCTACCCCAGATGCACATATGTGTCTTGCGGACGATTAACGAACAGCACTGCAGTGGCACAGTCTCAGTAGCAAGGGTGTTTCCTTTAGCAGGGAATGATGCGGCGAGAGCATGAGCCTCGTCCAAAATACTTCCGCATGATCTTGCGCGGCACAGTGAACTGAAAATGGGTGTGGACACTCATGCATGCCAACGAGCACGTGGTGTAAGGTTACGCCTGAGGATTCGTACGTCGCGCGACAGAAGCACCAAAGCTACACTTCCAAGATGCCATCATTCTCTCTGCATTCCTATTCGTTGATCACGGATGAGCTCACTTCCATACAGGCTCGCTTGCTCATTAGAACAGAGCGATTGACTTCCTCCATGGACTTGCCAAAAAGCGATAGATATGTATGTACTGTACAGCATGTAATCTGGGTTTCTTGCCTACCAAACAAAGAATGCGCTTATTCTCTATCGCATCCTAGAGCAAGTAGATATCCGTCTACTAATAGAGTTAAGAGCCCGTCTTGAAGCTCCATATGACCGAGGTAAACGGTTTCCAATTGCTACACCCACCGATCAGACATTGAGAATACTAGCTCTATAATGGCAATGATCGATGGCATCACTACACATGAGATGGCAGGCCAACAAAGCGGTACATGGACGCGGATCAGAAATCAGCGCTTAAGTGACTACCCGCGGGTATCGTTGCCGCTTAGGCAAGGCTGGCGCTGAACTAGAATGGCGTGAATGGATGGGAAACCACGGCCGAATTTTCTCCCCGCGGGTACATTACTGCTCGTCTCCCTTCTTTCTACACGCGCGAAAACGGGACGCAGTCATTGATTCTTACCCATGATCCCGTTGGATGTTTGATATTCCCTCACATGGCGGCAGAAAACCGCGGTAATACCACTGCTACCGGACGAGTGCGTAAACGGGCTGCTGAGGCCTGCACGCACTGCCGAAAGCGCAAGGTGGGCCACCAATCCTTCAAGGGAGGCACAGAACACTTAACACTAACGGCGGCAGATCAAATGCTCGACAGAGCGGCCGTCGTGTTCCAATTGCAAGACTTATGGAAAGGCTTGTACCTACGAGCCCATTGACGAGTCTCGTAGGACCAGTCGCCCTCGTCCCAGCCGTATGAACAGCGTAATATCCCAGACAGAGAGGACTCCAGATGCCATTCTATCAACACCTGCTACTACGCCGGCTGCGACCGAGAATTCAGATGACCGGCCAAGGGATGTTGCACGTATTGTAGTATCTGCCAATGGCATGTCCAGTTACCATGGACGCACCAGTGCTTTATTTGAAGAAAATGATCGGCCTGCGGTCGAGTCTCGCCCCAGGATGCCCGAGGAGTGGGTAGAAAAAGGTCTTGTTGCTGAAGCAGCTCGACAGCGTCAGCTTGAAGAAGTCAACTTTCGCCTTGGGAAACTTGACTTCGATGGTGTTGAACCGGAACTCGGCATGCATCTGCTGTCACTGCATTGGAATAGACAGCACCACTCATTCCTCATCACATATCGGCCAGCTTTCATGCGAGACATGGCATGTAATGGTCCTTATTTCTCCAAGCTTCTCCTCAACGCCATTTACTTTGGGTCCTCTAAGTTTAGTCCCCGTCATGAGGTTCGACGTGATCCAGATGATGTCCGCACCGCCGGCTGGAAGTTCCGCGAAAGGGTTCGTGAACTCTTAGGTGGCGCTCTGGATAGGAGTGAAGTCACAACTATACAAGCACTGCTAGTAATGACTAATTCCCTCTTTGCGTTGGGTGACGAACGTAGTGCAGCTTGGCTCTATGCTGGCCTAGCCTTTCGTATGATCATAGATCTGGGAATGCACGTCGATATGCCGGACCTTGCCAGCACTCGGAAGTTCTCTGACGAGGATTTGGAGATCAGAAGACGCGTTTTCTGGGGAGCTTTCGGCAAGTAGTGTTGAGAAAACATTGAATGTCTTTCAGTGCTAACACCACGAAGTTGTTGACAAAATCCAAAGCTTATACCAAGGTCGTCCAGTTACCATCAAAGAGTCCGATACGTTCGTGCCATTCAAATTTCTAGACACTTACGAAGAGTTCGAGCATTGGACGCCATTTGCATATTCAACTCAATCCACTACTGGCCATTCCGGATGCCCCTCATACAGTATCTCCACATTCAAATCCATGTGCGGGCTATCTGTAATACTTAGCGATGTCCTCAGCTCCATATACACGGAAAGAAGCTTTGATCAAAGCCCTGGAGAGCTCTCGACTATGCTAGAAAATCTGCACTCGAAATTAACAGCGTGGCATAGCTCGCAGCCACCCCACCTCGATGTGGATCTGAAAAGGCCTTCTACGCCATTTCCCCCACATGTGATGAGTCTACAGTAAGTCCTTTCCTTTAAGTTTAGTGCTTTGAACCCAGCCCCACCATTCAATGCGTATAAGAAAGAAGGCTGAATTCCACTGGCCAAATTTTCGTGTCATGGCAAAGAGAGTGGCAAAGGCTACCCAAAACCAGCCCTGTTGCCCAGCTTTGCTTTGTTGTTGTTGTTGTTGTTGTTGTTCCGGTTCTTGAAGGCCAACATTTCACAATATTGGTTGGTAAAGATGGCCGGGTGTCAGTAGCCGGATTGCTCGTCATGGATTTCAGGATGGAGATGAGCGATCCAAAATCAGTCGACGGCACCGCGGAACAATGGTCGAACTACATTTCCCCATCTTGGTGACGGTGTCTGGTTTAGAGTTTGACTGACATATAGCAGTGCTATGTATAATGTCTTGATGATCCTGCTCCATCGTCCTTTCGTTGCCGACGGCCACTTGTACAACACTTCTCGAGCCATCTCCATAAATTCCTTCATCGCTTGCGCAACCGCTGCTTCTAACATCGTGCAAATATTACGAGCATACGACAAAGCATTCTCGGTACGACGAGCCCCATATCTTATATCATACGCAACATATGTTGCCGCTACCATCCACGCCCGAATTGCAGCAAAGCGAGGGTCAGGGTCCGAAGCGCACAGTAGCCTGGAGGCATGCCTCGCCGTCTTCCGCGAGAATCAAGAAACCAACTGGGCCGTTCGACGTGCAAATGCGATCATACAGAGCCTCATCAAGAGGCTAGGAGTGACGATGCCTGAGCCTGGTGATCTTCGAATCGATCGAGGCGCTAATGATAATAGTTCCCGAAATACGCCAAATGAAGCATATACTTCTACTAATGGACACGGTGAGCATAGTTTACATAGTCTGGACATCGATGGGATCATACAGAGTTTTGCTAGAGAGCAAGAAACGATACAGCAGCCAGCGGGTCTCCCTCAACACCGCACAGCCGACGAGATAACTACTGTGCAGCCACTCTTTCCATCTCAAACAATAGCTTCTACTCGGAATGAAGTAATATACTCCCAAACAAGCAGTGCAGCCGGCAACTTCGGGCAGGAACCTGGTGGTAGTTGGTTGTCCGGAGAACCTACTATTACAGTTGATGATCTGCTTTACGGATTTAATGGCTCCGCATTGGACAGTTTTCCCTTCCTAGAGTGGGGCACTGATTGAGTACAACGGGCTTGACTCCTCTCCTAGAGACCATGTGACCGCATAGAAACTGATATTTGTCACGCGGACTTTGTTACAAGCATCAAAACTTTAGCGAGAAGATTGAACGACATCCTTCGAGGCCAACACCTGCGCTTCATTGATGCCGAATATACCCATTCCCATAACAGGGTTTTCGTCATCGATATTTAGTTTCATTATTGGCTCTATATGAAATGTAACTCCAAAGGTATATTCTACCACTATTCTCCAAGGCCAACCTCTTACAGTGGAATCTTCAATACCCTTCATCGAGACTCTAACTCTAAGGTCTGTATATATAGACTTGACGGGGCCAAAGGTTTATTGGTAGTAATACACCTTTCCTTCGAAAAGCCGCCTAGCTGTCCTTGACACAATACATCGGTCCACCACTGCCACTGCTTTCGAGCTTGCTGCTAGGACACCAACGTCAATGGATCCGCTGTTATGAGTCAAGCGAACAGTGTCTTGTTGAGGAACCAGACCAGAGGGTGGCATATACTCGTCGGAACTATCGCTTTCCTCGTCGGATGGGCTTGGAGTTCCATCGGGAGTGTGCACAAAGTCGCTGTCAAACTTTGTTGCAGATGCGGCTTCGTGAGCGACAGTACCTTCAATGCACACTGCAGATCCTAAGCACGCCGCCCCAGTAAGCTGTAAGCTTGGGTGAGGCTTGCCCATGCTAAATGCATTGACGCGTACTCCGGTTACTCTTTTCTTGTCGTTACCATCCCTGGCCTGACTTGATTGCGGAGATACGATGGCCAGCTTCGGTGTTCCTCGTACTTTGGCCGCAGCCTCAACGTTTGGAGCCAGGCCCATCAACACCGCACCAGCACGCCGTATAGACTCCATGTGGTCCAAATAACCCTCCGAATCCTTTGGGCATGACTTCAAGTAGTGTGGAAGGCTTGTTGCGTCTACAACTACGAAAGGATTGGCAGCGTCAATCAATGTTGCCCTCACGGAGAAACGTGGTCCATTACGTTCTTCGACCAGTATCGTATCTGACCGGTTCCCCGTTGGAAAGAGCTGCCCTGTCATGCTACCAGCAGGGTCGACGAAGGCAACTTTTATCTCGCTACTGGTCCCTTGAACACCAGGTATCCTGTAATCACCATCTTCTTGGAACGAACCATCGGGATCGACCTCCAAAGTTTCGACCAAGACACGTGATGTGTTTCTATTGTAGATGCGGACATCTACCTAAGCGAAGAATTAGTGAATTATTTCTTCAGGCAGTATGCCACGGTTCTTACAGTTTTCCCGTCGGGCCTAGCTTGAACGAGACCCTCTTGGAGGGCAAATGGCCCTACTCCTGAAGCCATATTTCCACAATTTCCACTGAAATCTACTGCTTCCTGTCCAACAGCAACTTGAACAAAGGTGTACTCTACATCGATACCAGGACGACTTGACGTCGATACCACGGCGACCTTACTGGTCGTTGAAGTCGCGCCTCCTACACCATCGATTTGTCGGACATCAGAATTTCGAGAGCCCATAGCAGCCAGAAGGGGAGCTGCCCATTCACTCTCAGAAGCTGGTAGATGTTGACGATGGATGAATAAGCCCTTCGACGTGCCAGCACGCATGAGGACCGCAGGGAGGGCATGCCGAGTCCGCCTCACCAAGCGTTCAGAAGGTATTGAACCCATGGTAGGCAATAGAAATGGGGGAGGTCGTATAGCAAGAGGAAGTTCGGGGGCGTAGTACTTAGCGGCTTGAGCTACCAATGGACGGATATAAGATGGCAGCATGCGCGGAAGTTGAAGCGGCAAGATGCAATAGTTTTCTCCGTAGCTGCATATATGGTATACTCAAACTTTTCATGAGATATATTTGGCTTTTAAGATTGAGATTCGGGGTTGCCGTGCGGGCTTTAACGTTCCCGCGGATGAGTGCTGGGTCCCATTTGATCCCGCGGCATCTCCAAATCGCAGACCCGTCGCCCCTTTTGCTTGCCGCGTGATGTAGAACCATATCTCAGGGGACGAAATGACATTTGCGGACCTGATAGATTGTATGTTGTAACTCATTCTTCTAGGCTTTCCATGAGGCGTTGAACTTCCCACACAACATGGCTTCAGCTATCCAACTTCCGCGTCCCGGCGACGTCTCCTCCGCACCACCACTTCCAAAGCCGCAAAGCGCAGAGACAAATAAATCAAAGCCAAAGAAGTTATCACCAGGTGCATCGTTGTTAGCCGGAAGCATCGCAGGCGGCGTCGAAGCAACAGCAACCTACCCATTCGAATTCGCAAAAACTCGAGCCCAACTACGCACCGGAACAGCAAACCCCCTATCCATTATCGCCAATGTCGCAAAGAGCGATGGGATCGGAGCAATATACACCGGCTGCTCGACACTGATCCTAGGAACCGCGTTTAAAGCCGGAGTCCGCTTTCTCTCCTTCGATTCAATTCGAAATCGGCTCGCTGATGAGCATGGTGTACTTTCACCAGCACGAGGTATCTTAGCCGGCATGGTAGCGGGTACAATGGAAAGCATAATCGCCGTCACACCAACAGAACGTATCAAAACCGCACTCATCGACGACGCCAGAAGCGGAGCAAAAACATATCGAGGAGGATTCCACGCCTTCCGCTCAATACTGCAAACCCACGGCATCGCCGGAATATACCGCGGCCTGGTTTCCACAACTGTAAAACAATCAGCTACTTCTGCGGTCCGCATGGGGACGTATAATGTGCTGAAGGAATTGTCTAGGAGACATCAGGTCCCCCAGAATACGGTTTCGACTTTTGGAATGGGGGCTGTTGCGGGGACTATCACGGTTTATGCAACACAGCCTTTTGATACGATTAAGACGCAGGCTCAGAGTGCGAGGGGTGCGAGTACGGGAGAGGCGTTTCGGAGTGTATTGAAGGAATCGGGTGTTAAGGGTTTTTGGAGCGGGAGTACGATGAGGTTAGGTCGTTTGGTGTTTAGTGGTGGTATTGTCTTTGCTGTGTATGAGAAGGTGGCTGCTATTCTTAATTCTTCATCATGATGTTTTTTTTGGTTGTAAAATCTGGATGTATAGGCGTCTGGCTGCGAGTGGGAACTACTAGTGAAAGGACACGGATTTAGTCTTCATCTAGAAGAAAGACGAACGCTAGTCTAGATAGGCATCACACTGCATGTATAGAAATCAAGAATAGTATCTATTTTCCACTGACATCAGCATCATATTGCAATTGCGACCGTGAAGAGTATACGCCGTTCAACTAGTAATACTCGTCTCTACCGAATAAGCACGCTCTTATTGGCTGGAAATGTATACTAGTATCCATGTCGAGTGGAAGTTGTAAGAAACGAAAAGTGCAATGCTGCGACAAGTAGTTCCCAACAGAATTACATGAATAGATGGTAGTTACCGATTGATTTGCCGACATGAGGACAGTATGTTGAAAACGCATGATCTCTACATGATTCCATTCCCGCCAGCAGCCACGGGACGGGTACAGATCCCGCGGGTACAGAAGTGCGGGCAAGTAATCCGGGACGGGCTTGGCTAGTACAACCTTTAGCCCAACGTCTAAGCCAGAAAATTCCCAGATGGACTGATTATGTCCAGGACCAGCGGGGCCCCGCGTCTTGGCCGTGATACTCCACCTCTGCAATGTCTATCATGCTACTCGCGGGTAGCAAGTCTAGTGGGAAACGGGTATTCACCAACATATAAGTGCCTTGCCCGGCCTCAATCGCTATGACCTCCCCCTCAGCCTTTCCCTTCTACTTCCCCTTCTGGCCCTTGAACTCGTTCATTGGATCATAAAATGGCTGATGATATGATGAATGAGAAACAGGTGACGGAGTTCAAGGAGGAAGCCGTTGGGCCTACCAATTTGACGCCTCAGCAGATCCAGGGTCGCTTTGATACCCTGCGGCATCTCAGCGATGAACAGATGGAAGCGTTGAATAAGAAAGTAAGAAGCAAGTTGGATTGGAGGCTTATGCCTTGCATAACCATTATGTTTCTGATGAGGTAAAGTTCCGTACTCGATCACAATTGGAATGGGCATACTAATGCAATATCAGCTATCTGGATCGCATCAATGTCTCCAATGCTCGACTTGCTGGTCTCCAGGAAGATCTGCACATGTCAGACACCGTTTGGAACACAGGAATCTCAACGTTTTATGTTGGATACTTAATCGGTCAGCTTCCTGGTAACCTGTGGCTTGCAAAGGCGGACCCACGCTGGCTTCTGCCCTCAATTATGATGGCTTGGAGCGTTTGCACGATTTGTATGCCGGCAATGACTAGGTAAGAACTACGGTGTTTATACAATATTCTATACTGATACGTCTGTAGTGGTGCTGGTTTTGCTGTATGCCGTTTCTTCGTTGGCCTTACTGAGGCTCCTTTCTTTCCTGGCATCACACTGAGTAAGTTTGATGAGCACCCACATTACGGAATTCGTGTGCTGATAAGAGTAGTGACATCGTCATGGTATACCAAGGAGGAAAATCCCATACGTATGGCTGTCTGGCATGCCGGAAACACCATGTCGAACATCCTTTCCGGTTTCCTTGCTGCAGGCATCCTTACCAACATGGACAACGTGCTTAAGCTTCACGCTTGGCAATGGTTCTTTATCATTGAGGGCGCTGCTTCCATTGCCGTGGCTGCAAGTGCCTACTTCCTTCTGCCGTCTTGGCCCCACAACACAAGGTGGCTATCTCAGGAGGAATCCGAAATGGCGCAGTATCGCACAATGGTCTCCAACGGTGGCCAGATCGAGGAAGACGGTGGCACCTGGAAAGGATTGAAGGATGCTGTCAAGGAGCCATTCACATGGTTCTTCTGCTTGATGCACTTTTCTCTTGTCACTGCGCAAAGTTTCAAAGACTTCATGCCATCGGTAAGTCACATGTTAAACGGAGTACATTTCCTTGCTAACACGATCGGATAGATCATGGATACATTTGGCTTCGATAAATTGACAACCTATCTCGTCCAAGCACCACCATACGCCATTTCGTATGCTATAGCGTGTCTTCTTGCCTACACATCTGGCCGTTATCAAGAGTCCTTCTACCACATAATAATCCCCATCTTCCTCAGTGCCGTTGGATGCAGTGTCCTCATCTCAACCTTGAACGTCGGCGCTCGATACTTCGGTCTCGTTCTTCTCGTCACAGGTACATACTCCGGTCTCAACTTGCAGCTATCCTGGGAAACCACTCTTGTACCAGCACCAAGGAGCAAGAAGGCAGCCCTGATCGCTATTGCCAATTGCATCAGTCAGACAAGCCACTGGTTTAGCCCTTATTTCTTTCCTACATCTCAGGAACCTTTCTATCGCCTTGGTGGTGGGCTCATCCTGTTTGGCTGTTTGGCATGCTTTGTTTCTGCTGCATTAGTCAAGTGGAGGGCGAAGCGATTGAACAAGAGACTTGATGAGGCGGAGGGATGGTCTGAGCACAGTGGAAATGAACGTGGATGGCGATATGTGTACTAAGTAGGACGATCTAAACGTGTTCAATGACTTAAAAGGTTAAAGGAAATATAGGAAGAAATCAAATCTATTTGTTTTACGTTCTTACTAGCGTGTTGCAAATGTAGCGACTAAGAAGCCTACATTTTGTGAAGAGTGGAATGAGTGTTCGACCTGATGTGACTTCATTGTATTTGTTGGGCCACCTAGAAACCCATACTAAATTCAAGATGCAAACCATGGTTCGATCCATCTACACTAACTAATATTGATTCACTTAAGTGTAGATAAAGAAGAGTACTTTTGGTACGGAAACGCACTAAGCACAATCGGGATATCGCAATATACGACCTAGAGATTAGGCGGATATGATTCGTTGGAGCTACTCTGTAAGATTGCCGATTATATGAGTACACTCCCGGATCACGGTTATAAGACTACAAGTCTGTGGATATTTTTAGACCATAGACCACAACTCTTGAGATGGTGGTTATTGAAAAGCAATGCTACAGGAGGCTCCGGTTAGCTCCTGAGTCGGCGTGCCTTAGCTTCAGACACTTGTTGGTTTGTTCAAAATGCGAGCCACATTAATGGCCATCGCCATCCTACAGGCTATTCCAACCAACGCACATTGTCCGTCCCAATTCCAGCTCTACATTGTATCGATTTACTTACCCCTAAGTAAGATATCCTTAGCCGACTCCGGATCAACAACATCCAGCAACCAGACTGGAAATTCTTTCGGTAAAGGACCCAATTCCCTCACCATACTTCCCTTGCTAAATCCATAACCATTATCCCGTCACTAATCACACTTTATAGCCGACCGCCACCCTCATCCGACCCACAGAAATACCCACCACTCGACAACAGCTGGATCCCCATCTACGACGTCTCTAATGCCGACATAATCTGCAACCGCAACGGCTCCACTGCAGGCTTCGATACCTCCACCGCCCAGATCCCAGCTGGTTCAGAAGTCAGCTTCGGTATCGCTAAAGGAGGCGGTTTCTGGCCCGAACCATCACCGCCTAAGATTTTCCATCCGGGGCCTGCGGCATTGTATCTTTCGAAGGTGGATGAGAGCATTGCTGGCGGATTGGAGGCGTACCAGGGAGATGGACACTGGTTTAAGATTGCGGAATTGGGCGCGAGGGATAGATCGGAGTGGGTCTTGGAGGGCTCAGATGAATGGGTAGGTTGTCCCGTTTCTAATATCCCACCATATTGGTCGTAAGGTTAGTAGTATTATGGAATTGACGTTTAATTATTGGACATAGGTGAATTTCACGATTCCGATTTCGACTCCGCCGGGGAGATACCTAATGCGCGTCGAGCAGATGTATCCTGAAGTAGCCAGTGTCAAGACTATGGAACTGCAAATTTATGTTAGTTGCGTACATGTTGAGATTCTGGGGGATGGAAAAGGTAAACCAGGACCATTGGTTAAATTCCCCGGTGCTTATACAAATGAAGGTGAGCTTTGTTTGCCTTCTTCTCCGCTTGCGAATTGCGAGATGTTATTTTCTCGGTCGTAGAAAGCTGAATTCTTACGTCCGGAAAAGAGGAGTTTCGCGCTGACGGTCGATGCAGATGTCAAGGAAAATCTTCTCCAAATCATTGCAGACAAGAGTTTGCTTGTATTCAAATTGGGGCCTCCGGTGTGGTTGTCAAGCTAAGCCTTTTGCGCTTGACTTGCATTGTGGCTTTCTCTCATCTCAGTACGCGCTCTAATGTATAGAAGTTCTGTTATTCCCTTGGGCTAAGGATTAGTATATGAGGCGATGCCGGGGCCAAAAAGATACTCTAAAGAGCCTCTCATCCAACACAACGTGGCGAGCGGGTCGGGAGGTGGTCGGAGGCTGTCTGAAACTTGTGGCGCTGGTGTGGTTCGACCGCGCACTGTGGGGATGTTCGTCTTCCCTGGCATCAAGGTGGCGTTGAGTAGGCGATAAGAATTACCGGAAATGATCTTTGATGTCTCGGCACATGAAGATGTAGAATAGTCTAAATGAGGGGTCAAGACTAATACGAGGCGCTTTTCCCAACCCGTCTGTGAGAGGCTCAATTGGTTCTCAGACCTGAAGACATGGCATATCGCATGGCTTGAAAGGGGGTCGAATTGGCCTCTGCGCAGTCTCATCAACAGGCACAGCCCATGAGAATACGATATGAATGGACGCCTGGGTGCTCAGACGGGTTCCCAAATATGGTAACAAACGTTATGATTCGGTAATTAGGCCCTTGTTCAGTTGGGACGCTTTCCCACTGCTTGAAGTTCAATTCGCGGAATTGTGGCCGTTAACCGGAAATTTAGCTTAAGGTATCAATCGTTTAGTTAGTGTTTTCTGGGGATTGCTAGGATTTGGATAGATGGTAGCGGCGCCCAGACTCCTTCACGGGGCTGGGACGGGAACGTCGAATGCCTAATGCTGCAACCTTAGGAACCTCTCTCGCACAATACGAGCATGCCTCGTCTCTGTCCAGCAAGGCTTTGAATGACTCGCGATCGCAAGGCTTTGGACCCCTTTCGATTCCAATGCGACATCGGGTGCCCCGGAAAGCGATCGAAGCACTTGTGAAGGATCTCGATATTATCTGCCAAAGATGATTTTCTTTGTTATTCTAATCGGAGGCGGCGTAATTATGTCGATGGATGAACGGTGCGTAAGATGCGACCATCGAGATAATGGCGAGTGATTGGTCGGCTTTAGGGTCGATCGATGGTTTGCTGAGTGGCAAATGGAATGCAACGCTGCGCATCGACTGGTGAGATTCTTTTTTGCAGCGCAAGGCACGTCGATCAACATGGCGGATGAGTAAGGTACTAAAGTCTGATGCAGATCTTTGATCTAGATCTCTCGTTGCTCTTTTACGATGCTACTGCCAAGTGCAGTTGTAGAGTCACTTTACTTGGTTTTGTGCGATTTCACTAAGCCATTGAGAAGGAATAGAACAACGAATGTAGTGCTAGAACGAAATTCAATAACTCCTATACGAGATGCTGAAACGAATGCTACGCTATGCCATGCCATGTGTGCTAAATAAACGCCTTCAAATGCTCCACTGAATCAACGATGCTAAGCGAGTGGATATCGAACTCCGCGAAAATGCCGTAAACGAATGCAAAGCTTTTGAAATTCCCAAAATGCCATGTGTTTCCAAACGTAATAGATAATAAAACCGTTGCAAGAAATAAATAAACGAGAGGTGCCGATTCGGATCGCTGAATAGCTAAGCGGAAGGGCTCAAAATTCTTCGCTGTAGTCCCCTTTGGATGATGCCTCTATGATGGTATCAAGGCCTTGGGTTGTTGCAGATTATGCTTCGTCCCAGGCACCGCCTGCGTCAACGGGCGCTTGGAATACCCGCTTTCCAACCAGATCCATCTTCTCCGGCGAGAATCCAATCTTTTGCTCATTGGCTATCCTAGCGAAAGCAGTAACGCACCACTTCATGCGATTTGCGTCGCCTTGCCTCATATAGTAACTTGCGACCGTGAAAAGTGGGAAGAACATATTCTCAGTTGCCGCGAAGCTGTTGTTTTGGGTGCAGAATTGAACAGACCGACAGACAAGTGAGGCGTACTCGTTGATCTGCGCCAGGAGGTCCGGAGCCGGTACTTCCGGAAGCTGAGAGACTGGGAGTTGTGCGTAAAGGGAATTTCGTGCGTCAAGCACGAGTAGCTGAGAGGTCCAATAGAGGGTGTATATAGAACAAGCCTCGATAGAAACGAATTGCAAGGGAAATGGGACGCTCTCCGCACTTATCTGCGCTGCAGGAAACGTCCATGGGCCGGCCACGTTCGTTTTGAATCGTTCATACCAGCTGGCGATAGACTGTTCAAGAACAGTTAGGTCATCAAGAATAGAGAGGACTGCAGCGGCAGCAACTGGCGTTGACGCGCTACCCCTACAGCTAACGTGGTCTGCCGCATTGATAATATTTGGGAGAGGCATATTTATCTCACACCATTGGAAGTAGAAATCATTGCGACTTGATCGTCGGATCGAAAATAACTGTTGGACAAGAGGACGATATGAGGGAGAGGAGAACGCAAATCGCCGCCGGGCGGATAAGGATTCGAAAAGTCCATGGATAAGGACGTGTACGTGAAGTTCTTCAAATGTCTGGTCCTTGAAAGCGCAGTCCAGAAGTCGAGTGGCACCCTCAATGTGAGCCTGTTGACTTGCTCCGCCACCGTTCGACATGAAGAGCTCGGTAGAGCTCATCACCATAGTAGTTGCCAATAAATCTAGCCTTCGGGCGGAGTTTGGTTCGGGTAGCACTTGTTGAAGCATTCGAAGTGCAGTCAGGTACATGTTCCTTGCCTGAACTAAAAGGGCCTCATCCTGGTATTGCGTTCCAACAAAGCATGCTGCAAGTGCTCGAATCGCGGTGTCTAAGATTGGTGATAGTCCTATCCACTTTGATATCAACAGGCGCCAACCGCCTAATTCCGCGCCAGGCTGTAGTGGCTCCGAGGACGTTTTCGCTGGACCGAAGCGTCTGTAGTAGAGATCTAGAAATAGGTCGACTACTCTTTGAATGCTATTAGGGTCTGAATCCAGGTACGTTGCGGTATTTGGCAGCGCCAAGGTAGTCGACGCAGATACGGCACTGGCCGACATGTCAAGCTGAGTGAAGTTGGACTGTTGTGTAGCGGGAGGTTGGGAGGCCCAATCCAGGACGAGATATTTCTGAGCATTCTGTGAGCGACTCCATACAGGTGGCGGACCCGCGGAATTGATGTTGATGAAAATGTTTCCAAGGTCGTAGCCCCCGCAAGGTTTGTTTGTTGCAATACATTCAGTGCACCGAGGCTTCTTCTTGTCGCACTAGATAGAATTAGCGAATGTGATTCGACAAGAGGTCTTCAGGTTTTAACCTACCTCGACGCTTCTTTCCTTGCACGGCCTGCAGCTCCCTTTTCGTTGAGGTGGGGGAAACATGTTGGTTGTTGGATTGAATGTGAACTTTTGAAGAACTGGAAGACGAAGCGGTATAAATCTAGGGAATGGAGTATCCTGGGTGGATTTGTTTAAGAAAAGATGGTGGCGACAGTCTGGAAGCTTATGCCTATGTGCTGGGAACGTGGCTCTTGTGAGAGTAAGGCTAGCCTCAGTGTCAAGAGGCTGATGGGTGAAGAGAAACAAGGGTGGAGGCTATGCTCTGGTAGGACTGGTGGGAGAGCGACGGAGCCCGGCGGATGAAGCAGAACAGAATCCTGAAGGAGTGAAGTGAATTGCAATTGAACTTTTCCCAGTGAACTTATAGAAGCGGTACTTGTAAAGATACATTCGTGGTGTTGAAAGGATAAAGATAGAAAGGGTGCGGCTCAAATCCGACAGCCCGTTTTTGGGAGCCACCTCGAAGCTTGTAGCAACAATCTTTACCAGATGAGGAATAAGGCTTGCCTGATGAGTCTGGAATCCAGGAATTGGTCGCAGCATTGGTCTGAGCATAACCTCTACAACGCCCGTAACCGGTATGGCGATTCAAAGATGTTGGCAGACTTCTGGACGGTGCTTTGATACTGTGTTCAGGCAGCCGGCAATTGCGTGCTGCGATTGCTTCTCCTTTCGAACATGTAGTGAAGAAATACCTTGGCCAGACGATATAATATTAGCTTGACCCCGGACCCACACGGGCACTGCTTCCTATCTGAGTCGACTCGCAGACTCCAGAGCAGTCCCTCGTGTGATTGGGGGCCAACGGGTGGAACAGACATCACGGCCTTACCCGCTGCCTGGGCCAATTGATGGGAACGCCCATTGGATTCATGTCAAAGACGTGAAGCTCGAGCTGTGGCAACGAGACAAGGAGGAGCGATTGGGGCACGGGTACTAGTGTCCGGGTGGCAGCCCTATGAGGCTCAAGTGCAGCGAGATGCGGCTTAGTAGGCCGATAGACGGGCCATGGGCCATGAATGAGTGTGAGACGTCTATTCGTAGCTTGTCGCCGGGCCAGAGCCCAGAGACATTCACAGGAAGCTTGCGGTCGAGGTTGGGGAACTTAGCATCTCACTTTTCTGACTAAGAGCCGCCCACGTGAGAGCGGATCCCGGCCGGCTGGGCGTCGGCGGGGCGAAAAGGAAACGCCGGTCTGGACTAACAACGACGACTGCAACCTCACATCGCCTCCTGCGTATTGAACGACGACGACGACGACAACGCCGACGACTCATGCTTGGTTCATGCAACAGAAATTCGCTTCTCCCTCCCTCCCTCCTCAAAGGCCTCCCGCGCTCCAAGGCAGCAATTGGCCCGCAGCAATGAATGAGAAAAATCCCCGCCTCTATGATTAGAAGGCGACCTCTCACGCTTCTCCTCCAATCACCCCTTCAGCCACACTCAAGGCTGTGCGCCTAAACCAACCCGTCTCCTACAAGGCGCTGACTACTCTATGATTAGCTTTGGTGTCTCACGCTGCGTGAATAGGCCTCCAGTGCAGATCCGCAAACACCCCGCCTCTTCATCTCTATCTTCTCCTTCGTCTTGTGGGTCTCCGTCCCGTCTCTGTAGGTGGGTACCTCCGATGGCCACAGCCTCACTGTTCCTGAGTGCCGTGCCGTGCGGGCTGCGCGACCGTGTTTGCATGCATGGCCACTACACTGTCTTTGATCCAGCTATGGCGCCACTTTCTATGACCAGAATTTCATTGGCGGTATCAATTTGCGCCTCGTTGTACTGTACGGGGAGCCCCACGCTGTGGCACCGCTGCAACCACTTTCGCATCTTCCATTTGCATCTTCCACCGCTTCAGGCCAACCTTCAGCGGGTCTGGTGGAGTTTTCGCCCCTCTCATTGAGCTACTGTGGTACTAGACCTCGCATTTAATTTCCTAGTATTTCATTGTCCTCCTCTTTACATGGCTTCAGCTTTACACATGTAGGCCTGAAGTATCTTCAAGAGCTATATCTAGGTCTCAGAGGGAAGCCTGAATCACGGATGAGGAATATCGTGGCGTTTTGGGGATTCATGTGGAGACCTATCTCAGGAGTCAACGAGTGTCCAAGGAAGACTTGTATCATCCATGGTGATTCGCGCTGCTAGATCATGACTCATGAGCACATTACTTGCAGTATAGGCAATTGGCACGGCAGCTCCTAGATTCAATCTAGGCCCCAAAACCGTTGTCCATTCCAAGAGCTCGGGTTCGACCAGTGGAGAGACAAGATTATCTTCAGAGAGAATGGTCGTCCCCTTAGATGAGAATGGTTCCCGAGACCAGGATTTGCTACGTTATCCCGGAGTAGTCACTGACTAACCTAAAATGAATGACCACGAGATACATCAGCTCTCTTGGTTGCTTTAGAAGCGTCACGCAGGTCCGGTGGAATTACTGAATATAATCTGTATACCGCAACCCTACCATCTATATTGAAAGCCGAGGAGGTGATTTCGAAGTTTTCGTAAGTAAAGGGTGTTCAGTTTAAGGATGATAAGATATGATTCGATTTCCCCGAGTCCCCGCATCACAGGTTGAAGATGCTACCGGTTCTTATAGGATTCTGTGCGCATGCCAAGTTTTGTCAAATGTGAGTGGGAAAATTTATACTCATGATTTGTGTGAACCCACCTAATAATGCTGCAAACAGTCGCGATGCATGGCATAGGCCAATACATATTCTCATTGTCGAAATCCAATCGGATAATGTCTGCAAATAGGCCAGCAATAATCTCCAACTTCGCTTGATCGAGCTTTTGATCGACCTGGTTGAAGTTGGTTGAACTTGATTGACTTGATGTTGGGTATCCTGCTACTGGTAACTAGTCTGGAAAGAGGGTATCGGAAAAGGGATACTCAGAGTACAGATAATTCGCTTTGACGTTCGAAATAACTTCGCATATTTTTCGGATTCTGATGCCAGCTAGATCCCTTCCGTAACCCGACTACGAGAAGCACAGCAACTTTCTCTAGTCGACGCGGTGGCTGCAATCTACGCTTATAATGCCGCAGTTACAGTAATTGGAAGTGTCGAGGAACAGTCCATTCTTACACAACAGGGTATCACTTTGTATTTTGAGCAGTTTCTGAATACTTCAAACGCATCGTTGAGGTTCTATGATAAATATAATCAGGATTTTGGAATGTATGCAATCTTCTAAAAGATTGTCTCTTGGGCTTCTTCTTCCGGGTCACACGGTTTTAACAAAGTACAATCAAAAGTATCACTCTCGCACGATATCTTACACGACGGCAATAAATATGACCAACTCAAACAACCTTCTAGATGAGGACGCAACAAAGGCAATACAATTCTGCTGTAATCAACGTCTACGGCCCAGTTTCACAATCCTGATAACGTCTACGGGTTTACAAGACAGTCGTACTGCGCGATCACTTATCCAACCAGGCCTTTCGTGTCCAGAGCTGGTGAATATCTGACATCTATTCATAGATTTATATTTGGTGGTACCATCTGCTCTGCCTCAAACCACCCATGGGGCAACACACAACGGAAAGAGGCGGGCCATCGTATCATGAATCTAGTGTAAGGTCGCTGTAATGGTACATTTGAGCGATGCTATCACCAAGTCATTGCTCCCAATTCGGCTGTTGTACCGTAATTTGTCTCCAAAGGTACCTCCGTATTGTCTGTCAATTAGCAACAAAAGAAAGGACACGGAGTATATCTCCATTGGTCACTTCAGTACACGCGCTACTTTCGAGACGGCATCCTGCTGTACCACAATAATATATGTGGTACACAAGGGGCCAAAGAGAATCGCGGTAGCTCCGACGGTGTAACTGCACCGGATTCGCCAGAAGTTCTCCAGATATTAATTTAGATGGCGTTGGCTCATATGCAGGTCCTGCAATGGAGAGTCGTACGGCACATTCGGTGGTTCTGCATTTGCAGTGTTGTCGATATGGCTCGGGAATCAAAAGGCTGTGGGACAAAAGGGCAAGCGGACCTCGAGAGAGAAAAAAAAGGCAAACGAAGGTAGACTGCGGCAGCTACGCAGATTCCCTTCGTCTACTACAAAATCTACGAATCCGACGTTTCAGATGACGAGCGGAGAATATTGTCCGTATGATTTTCAACAAGCCCGCGGGTTATCAGATCAATAGGAGAATATATCTTATCCCAGGACGTACATGATCGATAAGCTTACCGGTGGATACCAAAGATGTTCCCCGCATTACGGAGCAATCAATACATCGGCTAGTGTCACAACATAATTTTTGCAGCATAGCCAGTAGGCTTCATCGATAGGAACAGGAAATCGGTCAACACGCTGTGCAACAAGTTTTAGAAACAGGGAAACCGAAAATCTTCTTAATATCCGCATCTCTTACGAATGGGCCCGGAGTATATTTGGGCATTGCCATTGCGGACGAGAACGCCTTGCGGAAACATTTGCCTTGCATATTTCTGCCAACACGACACGATCGTCTACCTTCCACTACGAGGAACTTGCAAGGTCGCAAGTATGCATTTAATTTTACCCTTGCCTATCTTCAGCTATTTTTTCGATGTAACGTCATTACCAGCAAAATCTGAGTTCAAACATCGAATCCCACTCGACTAGATGCACGTACCGGCCAAGGAAGCCCTGGCATCTCTCCGCCCCTCTTCAAGCCTTGGGGCATGCACGACCCGGCGGTCAAGTCCGAGAAAGTTCGATCCTAGGGCCTAGGATTGCCATGTGCGCGATCCGTATCGTAAAACCGTGTATCGGTCCCACTGGACATTGTTCTGAAACGGCTGCGGATTCGAACGGTGCCTCCGCTGCTATCCGCCCGCAAGACAACCAAACACAACTAAGACACAAAACAACCCGTAGCTAGAGCATGTAATACTCTGCCGTTGTTGTAATATGTCTAGACCACGAGTACAAGGAAGCTTGTTTTGGGGGTTGGTTCTCGTTGCGGGTCGTCCATTCACTGAACAAACTATCAATGCCCCATCCATTACCTGCAAGCACCGGTCCACTCGTTCTCAAGATTCGGAACAATCTGTTAGAAGGAACCCAAGAAACGTGGTCCACACTTTCGCTTGTGGATAACAGGCCCACGCATGGAGGGCCTCGCAGCCAGTGGCCCCAACTCTGTATCTATAATTGTATAGGCGGCAGTTGGGGAATCCTTCGTTAATGTCGGCCGCGGTTGGGGTTAATTGAGATTCGGCGCGCGCGCCGGTAGGATTCAGATTGCGCCAATAAATAATTAAAAATTGTAAAAACATGATAGGTAATCTACAGGCGATCGGATTAAGCATTCGGGCACATGGCGGCCGCACGCAAACCAGCGTACGGTCTGCGTTATGTGTAGCCACGGGATGAGACGCATCTCAAACCGCAGCCCTCCATCGCAACATACGATTTTGTCTTATGTCATCTGGACTTCGGAGCGAGATACGGATCTCTCTCTACTGTACTTACCTTACCTTAGCTGAGCTGCTGGAGGATTTCACGATGCGTGCGAGAAGTGTGTGAGCAATGAGTAGGTATGGTAAGGTAAGCGATTCACCTAGCCCACCTCTTCTGTCCGGGGAGCAGCAAGCAAGCAAGCAAACAAACAAGCTGGGATGTTTGCTTGCAAAGCCACGCGAATAAGATGCGCCCCTCTTCTAAGAAGCCTACAGCCCGTGATCCCCGAAGATTATAACCCGCGTGCTATACCTCTCCAATACCGAGGCTAGAGTGCAAAGGAGCAAGGTGCAGGAGCAAGCACCCTTGCCCTTGCTCTCCCCTCACCTCCAGCTCCAACCCAGTTCTTAGAGCTCTTGTATACCTATACGTCAGCTCGAGTGGGGGAACTGTTCTGGTGTTGGAGTTGCAGACAAAGTATCTTGACGGCACAGCACAGCTCAACAGTACAACAGCAGATAGCAAAGTAACAGTGCAGCCTTGTTATCGTCGTACACATAATTTCGTGCTCCCCGAGATCCGCGATTGCTCAGCAAAGGATAAAAATTGCCCCGAAGTTTTCCATTTTATATAATTTCAAAAGCTTTTAGTAATAGTTATTGAAAAAATTATGCATGCGACGCGATTGCGCATGTTGGTGGTGACCCCACCCGGATTCTAGTGCGGACGGGGACAAACAAAGATGAGTTCAAGAGCAGGGTGCAACAGAGAGTCAGAGAGCATCGCGCAGAACGTGCTAATCAACTGCTGTTATGGATCACGACCCCAGATCGCAGGTAAGTTAATTGTCATAGCATAGTCATCGCCGTAGCGTGGAAAGGCCATGTGGTCATTCAAACTAACTACTAGCTACATACAAACCCCATACACATACTAACCCACCTGGGGGACTAGCGTTGCTGTAAACCCTAGCATACATACACGAACCATTCACCATTCCAACGCACCTCGTTCCCCAAAAACCGCCCCGATTCAAGTCTAGCTCTGACCGCAAACGCACCGCACCGCACCTCAACCAGCAGTCCAGCAGCAAAACAGGGCAAAAAAACCAAAAGAAGTAAGCAATATAATTGGGTGCGTGAGCCTAGCCTGGGGCGGGACTGGACCCACAAAAAAACTCATACATAGATGACATACATGAACAATAAGCCGCTTTTCCTTCGTTTCCGTTTCCGCTTCCGTTTCCTTATTTTTCCTGTTCGTGTTGTGCCCGATGAGGTTTAGCCCCCTCGAGCGGGAGATTCTTCTCCCGCTCTTCTTCGCTACTTCCTTTTGGGGAAGGAAGAGAGAGAGAGATGGGCTAGGGTAGGGTTGGACGGGGCGTGATGAATTGATGGATGGGATTTATAATGTATTACGTAGTAAATCGAAAAGAGGAATTGCTATGTCTCCTTTTCCTTCCCGTATTTGGTGTTCAAAGGTACCTAGTACCTATACAAGCACAAACGCGCCTTTGGGAATCTAATCTGCGAATTTCAACCGCACATAACCTAACTTACCTCCCGTATCCATGTATAGGGTAATATGAATTAACAGTAAAGACTCTTAAAAGCATAAAAACCAAATTTCCCCCACCCCTACTTTACTCTATTTCCCAGAAACTCGGTTTCAAAAAGCTATGTATGGATGGGCTAGATTTCGATTCAAACCCTCGTATAAGGGCGCAATCGAAATTACCATCCCACTTTTGTATGCGAGACATGCATCAGAGCCGCGTATAGGCGAATAATTTCGCACGGCATTGGTGTGATTTTCCTATAGAAGGGGGCTTTTAGGGGGAAGGGGTTTAAGATTATGTATTGGGTTGGCCTATTCTTCGTATTTTTGCTTGATTTGTGGCTTTGCGAGTTTGGTGATGGACGGTTTTGGTAGGAGATAAGAAGGGTTGAGACTGCTTTGGGATTTTGACTGCTAGAGGGCGAGTGGATGGGGAGATTTGGGTGAGGCTTGTCTTGGAGCTTTGGGCGTTTGGGTGCAGTGGAATGAGCTGGAATGCAGCGGTTTTTGGCGTGTGTCACTGTAGCGATGTATTGCTGTTTGTGGGCAAGGAACCAACATTCGCCTATTCCGGATGAATTGGGGTGATGTATTGGATCTGGTGATTGAATGTATTGGTAACGTGAGCCCTCGCCCCATGAATGGAGTGATGAGCCGCAAGATCCAGGCCTATCAACGCCTCGTTGTATGCTTTGATGACGCAAATGTCACTTGACGCCAACATGTTCCATCGTCATGGCAGTTCTGTTTCAGTTCATGGCAATCATCGTCGTGGGTGTGCCTCGACTGTGTATGGTTGTGGGTTGGCATCGCTGCTTTTATCTTATCGTCGTTTAGGTAGGTGTACCACGCAATCTCGCATCGCACTCAAGACCCGAACAAGTAGCTTTCAATGACCCCCGGTCAGCGAGACCCAACCAGATAATCCCAGACTCCTGCACATATTCCTCGTACCAACAATGACTGGTTCGAAACCCTGAGATGCCTTACCGTTTTCCCCTTCTAAACAACCCCACCTCTCTCTGACGTCTTGAAACCGTGTCGTTCCCAGGATTTTCGAGGACGGCGCCACCCTTCCTAACTCCAAGGATGAACCCGTCCTCACCCCTCCCTCTGCTTCCCACGTACCTGGCGGCACGTGGATCAAGGGGAAGGCGAAGGAGAAGGGCTTCGGTGTGTAAGCAGAGTAGACCTGGATCTTTGCCGAGATCCAATCAGAATTGGCTGCGAGGAAGAGGCACGGACGTAGTGGTCTGTTACTTCTGCCCTGAACTGGCGAATAAGCTGGAGCTGTTTAGTGTTGGAGATTGGAGATTGTGGATGCTGGATGGTGGGATTGATTGCTAGAATCTTGGGGAAACAGTTCGTGGCTGATACGCGATGTGATGGAGAAAGTTAGCTTAGGCGTGCGGCCTGAATGCTGAGGAAGGATTAGTGACTAAGTATGTGATAGTATGGATTGTGGGATGAGAATGTGGAGTAGAGTAGACGAGGAGGAGAGTTCTGGCCTGCAAGAAGGCGTTCGCCAGTCCTGATAGTCGTCGTCACTCCCAAATCCTCTTTTTGTTCGTCAAGGCATATTGGTGGGATTACGCCGCCCCCTCCCAGATGAAAAATGTCTCTGATTCTTGCTCACTTCTCATTTGCCTCGCCCTTTCTCCGCCCACTTTTTTTGATCACCTGCTTGCTGTGCTTTGCCTCGAGTCTGTCAATTTTTTGTGATTGCTGTGCATTACTCGGCCATGCAAACTGACCGTTCTGAAGTCTGATAGATGAGGCGGTTCGGCAGTGTAACGAGGCGAAGCTGCTTGGGTTTCTCTGCTGTGCTGCACTTGACCCCTTCTAAAAGCATGTAGCGGACCACGCCGTCTCAATTCCTCCCTCGTCAGGAGATCTTCTGCGGGGGCAGAGACCAGCAATAACCTACTCCAGCTTTCTGGTAGGGTGCAGAGCAAAAGAGGGTCCAGTAACGGAAGTGTCTTGCAATACAGGCACAACGAGGAGGGAGCAGGCCGGGCGGGCAGAGAGGACAGGACTAGGGCTGTGCCCCAGGCCAACATTTGCCTCCTCGCAACTTGCGCCAACCATTTTCTCTTGAGCAACCCATAGCCTCGGGGAGAGTTGCTGCGAAGGCGAACTATTGGGGAGGGAGAGTGTAGTGGAGGGTTGAGAAGGAGGCACAGGCGCGGGTAGGGAGAAACATGGCTTGGAGGTTGACTTTGCCCAGTATACCCTTTGCAGGACTTTTCCTGCGATACGATTCGTTGGCCGGGAGGGGCGTAACTATCGTCCTTGTCCTCGCAAACCATTCCTGGATTATGGTAATTTGCAAACACGGAATGTATTGGGTGAGCCTTGTCCCCCAGCCTGGTGCAGATAGTTACCAACTACCTAGACAGTCCCAAAAGCGCCAATCTGTAAAGGACTACAGGTAGGCAAGCAGGCAGGTAGGGAGGTAGGTACGACAATGTCCCCAGAATACAGGCGGAGCTCAGACTAGGAGACTTTTGTGGAAGGCCACATTCCCCTTGGGGGAACCCAAAAGTATTCGCCCAAAGTCCTTTCCAAGTCAACTACCGTGCACCAAGTACCTATAGTTATCTCATTAGACAGGCCAAAAGCGACCTTCCCACTTGCTCGAGTTGAAGCGCAGCCCTACACCCTCCACAGCGGGAGAGTACTGGAGATTTGAGAAACGTGTGGGCACCTGGGCCTTGATCCGGTCCCATTCACGATCGGGCTAAACCGTCCTCAGGAACCCTCACGTCCACCAACACCGATCCTGGCTCCTTTTTGCTCCCACCCCGGCGACACTCCACTCGTCTTTCCCTAATTAAACAGCCCCCATCCCTGCCTCCCGCTCACTGCACTTCAGGCTATCTATCTTTTCCTCAACTGCAGGCCTGTGCAGCCCCAGGCAAACGCTCGTCTGCAGGTGTGGGGCGGACCGCATTGTGGCACGGTAACCCAGCGCTTTGGGCGCTTGATGAGTCCATGTCGCTGTGCTGCTTCTTGCTACTGTGCGCTGCTGCGGCCACCACTGGCCTGCCTCCCTCCCTCCCTCCTGGTAGTGCAGACTGATCGCTGAGGACGTGGCTACTTGGCGCAGCTCCAGAGCCGGTAGCCATGCGCGATCGAGGTAATCCAGCCTGGGTTGGCTTCGACACTCCTGCTACACTTCCCGGGGTGGGTAATCGTCATCTCCCTCGAAAAAAGAGAGGGCCTGGGGGTCTCCCATCCTCTTCGTGATGGCCTGGGGATTTGACACAGGGGATACGAGACCTTGACCTCCCTTCCTTTGGCGTCAACGAAAGTGGACCTCTGCCAAACATGCGATAGGGCGAGCTGGCGCTTGAAGAGGCGTTTCTTGTGCCTCGTGCTGCGGCGAGCAAAGGAGATCGTCGGTCGTACTTCACTACAGGTTACAGGGAAAAGCGAGTAGATGGCGATGATCTGAATAGAAGACTTTCCCCATTCTCCAATGGCGTAATCGGCGCGAGCTGAGGGGGGCGCATGTTCAGAGCGTCAGAGGCTGAAGACGGCACTGTAGATCTCGTGTTCTGCTGCATGACATGTCGACCACGGTGAGCGAGAAGCTGGGGCCGTACAATGAGTGAAACCAATGCTAGTATTGCGATTTGGGGGAATGTGATATCTAAGAACTATCGTATTCGTACTTGTGCAGTTGTCGATCTATATAGAAGCTCCAAGGCTTTGGGACGAGGAAACAAAACGTGCAGAACACTATAATTACAAATCCTGAAGGGTGCTAGGCGAAGCGAGTGACAGAAAGTAAAGGTACAACTAAGAAACGGAAAAATTCCCTCCTCCAAATGCCCCCCAAAAACGGGCTGCATGGGATGCTTTCGAGGCAAAAGCGGCCCAGCCAAGTAATGATGATGCGTTCGTAAATCATACAATGACGAAATGAAATAGTGTTCAAAAATAGAAAGGGTATATCCCCACGAAAACCTGTAGGCCGGTAACTTTTATCCTCTGAGCAAGAAGCTCCAAGCGACTTCGGGTCTTGCAAATTCCCCCTCTTACATTACTTTAATTGCGATCTTAGGGATGTATCGGCCGTGATAGTAGTTGTCCAGGGGTTCCAATACTTGTTGCTGAGAAAAGCCCTCGTGAGGCTGCGTTGATCCTGAAAAAGGCTGTACAGAGCTCCGCAGCTTCGTAGTCATGGTACTATGTGCAAGGAAAATTGGCGTTTAAAGGGTAATAGTTTCTGAGACGATGGAAAGTAATCTTGGGGAGGGTTTCTGAATTTGCTGGTAGAATAGCAGATTGAACGGTTCGATGTTTTAGAAGGAAAAGTTGAAGTAGTAAAAGTCATTTCACAGTGTCAATCAGCGATCTAGAATGTTGAAGAACCTGAAGCTGGGTGTTAGTGACGATGCGTAAACGAACCCAAATGGTGGTAGAAACCTACGTGGCAGAATAACGTCTTCCCAGATCGGGGCAGTATGAGGAATGCCCTTGTATCCATCAAAATATCCGGTCTGGTTTGGCTTTGCCATGCCCATGTTGTTTGGGAAGTTATTCCAGTCATCCTGAACCGGGCCTGGGGAATCAAAGTCGGGAACAGAGCATTCACTTATTGATAGAGATGGTACTGCCCTCGTGTGTGGTGTTTTGGTTGGAGACCCTGCGAGGGTGTTTGGCCACACATTAGAAGCTGCTGGAGATTCGCACATCGCTGGATCGAAGTTTGACATTGGCTCCATGGGGGTGGGAGAACCATCGATGTCCGATCCAGACCACATCTGCAGATCTGGCTCTCCGGGCATCAACCCTGGGATGTCATTGTCGAGTCCGAGCCCGATTGGCATATGTCCATCGTCAGACCATGCGTGTGATTGCATGTACTGGTCGAAAGAGTCTGCCATGTCCATCGGCTCGTTGTAAGAGAAGGAATCCGGTGTCTGGGGAGTAAGGCGTCCGGAGCCAAGATAATTGTTCTTATCCATTCGATTAGAGAACGCGGTCATGGTCTGTTCTGGACTGCTGGAGTAGGAGTAGCATTCGTTGATGATATGATTGTTGTAGGTTTGCAAAGGGGTAAGAATTGGCATGCCACTGAAATCTGATCTCTGGTGGCCGAGCTTAGCAGCAGTCTGAATATCCATTTGCGAGACAGCTCGAACGATATGTGGCCTATCTGATGGAGGGACACTGCGAGGGGAGCTGTGGCGACTAAGTGTAGGTATGGAGCCTGTGGACGGAAACCTCTTTGGGGAGACCATGTGCTTCTTGGTGTTGCGGTAGTTGCTGTCGGACGTTCGCCTGGTCGATCGAGGCTCACAGTGAAGCCCCTTTGCAGTACAACGCGAGCATGAGGGCACCTGTGGTTCGATTGCGTTAGTAGAGACCTCAGAAGAGTAGACTATTTGCAGCTTACAGCTTTGTCGCACTTAGTCTTAGCCTTTGCACAGATTGTGCAGGCAATTGCTCTTCTTTGGGACATCTTGAATGGTTTGCTTGTTGTGTTGTAGTTTAGACCTTTGGGAAGTTTAGATGAAGTCTCGGGTTGAATCAAGTGGTACTGTAAGTGGATGCTGAGGCGTGGGCAGCGAAGGCGTGTGTGGGCTTGGTATATGGAATAGAAGCTGGGTGAATGAGGGTGTATTGTAGTGGTAGAGATGGGATGGGATGTAGGAATATATGAGTAGTGGGGAGCAGTGTTGTTTTCAAGTTGTTTTGGGTTAAGCTCACAAGGAGGAGAGATGCTAGTCCGGAGTGGAGACTTACGTGTGATATACTATATCGTTCTGGTCCTGACCTGCTCAGATGCTCGGGGACTTGGCAACACACTACTGTGTAGGGACCTTTCAACGGTTGCCCTGTGCAGGATTTTTGATTCAGTTGCCAGCACCAATAGGATCGAGGCTAAGGTTACCTTATTGTATAGCTAACCGACCTCCTTCCTCGCTGGTTCGGACAGGCGTGGATGTGGAGACGGCGCACCCTCGAGCTCCTCAGACGTATTCCCAAGCGCCTATCCCTGTCCCTACTGCCACTCTGCCCCTAGGAAGGCTTGGGTTGATCCGCCACGGTGGATGCAGTTCAAAGCAGCAAATGCATTGCTGGTTTCAGCTGAGGGATATGGCGGCAAGGGATGTCCTGCATGCTGACAGGGCCAGGGTGGCACAGTCTGCGAGAATGATCTGACCACCGTCGATGACGATGGGCATGGCCAGAATGGACCCGACATGTGGCTTGAGCCTTGCGGATACCGGACAGCCTTGTTACATGGCCACCGTACGTGCGAGAGGACTCAAGTCTTTGCACAGACTGGGGAGCGCTCAGGCAATTGGCCATGAGGGTGCGAGAGGAGCATCTGTAGGCCCCGGAGCCGGTACGAGTTCCGCCGACCTACCAGCTCTCATTCACTCCTTGGCGGGCAATGTTCCATTCCGTGAAACGAAACATTTGCAAAGAGGAAAAAGTCCACCCACAGAAGAGGAAGTCGTCACAGGCAGAAGAATAACCAAGCAGGCAGCTTGCGGGGAGCGAAGCTGCACACAACGAGGCGTCCGCAATTCCAGCGGTCTGCGCAAGCAAGGCAACGGGGGCGAAGGAAGCCAGAATGGGAGGCAGACGACTCCCTAGATGGTGCAATGCTGCACCACAATATGGGAGCGAATTGAGAAACTGCGGTAGTTGATGGGGATTGGCGATGAGTGAGCAACCCTGGCCTGGCAGTCCTCTTCTGGAGCGGTGCTGGTTATTGCCATTGGGGGCCGGGGTGCAGGCTGGCCCTCTGGGTGCTTTCACGCCCACTGTGCACACAGTTGGGATACGGTGCGTTGACATTGAGCCAACAGCACTACGGAGAGTGCAATCGTACTATTCTTGCAGCGTCGCCTGTGTTGGCAACGGGACTCGATCTCTTGGGCGCGCGCGCGAGCTCTGGTGCCGGCGATGGCTCCCATGCCCACCAGCCCAAGCCCTTGTCCTTGCTCGTACCCGTGTCTGTGCCTGTGCCAGTGACTATGTCCATCGCCATGTAGCTATGTAGGCCATGCGGGCCATACGGCTTGCATCTTGGACTGCGCTCGTGCCCAGGTACAAGATACATATTAGTCCCCGTCTGTTTAGATTTCCTATTCCGGCCAGTCGGGTAATATCTTGGTGTGAGACAAGCGTGGCTGGGCTGCTTTGCGACCAACGACATCCACCTCTCATCTGCAAAGTGGCCCAAGTTCGTTCGGCGCACGCCTGCTTCAGGAAGTATTAGTCCCATCGCGCGGCTGTATTGGGCCGTAAGAAGACCACTGCTGCCGCGGACACTGGCGGCTGTCGTCGTGGTCGCCTAAGAAGCAAATGGGGAATCATTCACGGCTTCTAGAATACCGGCCTAATTATCTTCCACAACTTTACCAATTTTGGCCGTCCTTAATCATCCTTCGTCTTTGAATAGTCCACCACTTTGCTTCTATCATGAACGTGGGGAGGGGACAAATGCAGTGAAAGACCGCGAGCAGGATCAACCTAGTGTATCATGGGAAGCGAGGACCTGTACGGTGTACTCCGTTCTTTGCTCAACCTCGCTGACTGGCGAAAAACTCGAGTAGCTCGTAGTAGCCACCAGATGGAGATCGACACACTCCCCGGGGCTTCTCCTAATCCACCGAGAGGAATCGTATTCTACAAAATAAGCAAGCCATGGCTAGTCCTCATCAAGCTCTATCAGACCCGGCTGCCACGGGTCTCTATCCTTAGCAATGGGCAAGTAGGGCTTTTCCCTGGTCAGGTACGATGGGGGCCTCTTTCAGCCTCGAGCAAAAAGATAGAGATCTCGATTTCACGACGATACCGAAGAGATAGCTCCAGCAAGCGGCAGCCTGAGACACTCACTTTGCAGATACATGGCTGCGTTTCTCAGCGACCTTTTCCGATAGGCTGTGGAACGAAAAGTGGCCAGTGTACGCAGCAAGACCAGATACGAACAATCTCAACCTACTGTTGGGTCTTCTGTCCACTTCTTGCCAGATCCGGCGATCGTGATAGAGAATTGAATTGGTTGCCTTGTGTGTTGATTCCAGACCTTTTCCCCCAAGGCTGATTGTAACGGCTTTGGTTCCAAACATGTGCGGCTCCGGCCATTCTACACCATGTTTCATCGGCCTCCCGTCGTCTGTACGTTTCAACAATTCTCCTCCGGCGCCCACGTGTGGGACAGAGTTGAACACGCGCGGTGAGCAACGGAGCCCTGTTCACGGACAAATAGAAGCCTTGATGTTTGCAGGTTTAGACCGGAACCTAGCAGCTGCTCGGTCTTTTCCGGGGCACCAAACAAGAAAGCGGAGAAATATGATACCCGGGGTTCTTTGCAGAATGCCGTCAACCGTACTAGACAGACCGGAGGGAATTAGATCTGAAACTGGTTGAAGCTTGATTGTCGACTAGTTTACGGCCTCTATAGGTTAATGTTGGTTACCGAGATATACCGGCGATATGGTAGTCACTGCACCATGACGCAAAAGATACTATTACATTACATCTAGTGCGTCCATTTTCAGTCCCGTGCTGCGAAGATAGATGGAAAACAAGGCAAACTGTCGGTGCTTGATAGTAGGAGGCGGTTGCAAGTGCAAATGTACAAGGCTCCGTATAGCCTCGAGATGCGGTTTCAAATAGTAACACGACAGAGAAACGGCTCGGGTCTGGCTAAACGATCTGGAGTTGATACGGAAGTTTATTGGGGCGAAGTTTCAAGAAATGCTTGGTTGGCTGCAGGTACCAGTCAGTGTGAGGAGGCTTCAGGTCGTGGTTCCTGAGCTGGTACCGGTGTTACACAGGGCAGTTTGTGGGGGAGAAGCCCAAAAGCGAAGCGGGATACGGAGGGACAGGCGGTTGCAGCAACGACTATGTAAGCTGCACCGCCTCGTCGTGGATTCGAGATCCAAGGATAGAAACCTGAGACTGCACTCGGTAATCCGCGTGCAGATTACTCACGCGGAGATTGAGGAGCACGTGCGGCGACAAGGGCGCAACAACCCTAACTGGTACAGTAATCGAGGCCTGTAGGCTCTGGAGAAGCATAATCGCCGCCGGGATTGGAGGAAGGAGGCTGACGGCGGGCCTTCACGATGGATTGATGGATGAGATGGGATGGGATAGGATGGAGATGGAAGAAGGACGGTTGCTGAGGTTGGTGATAGATGAGGGAGCAGAGAGAAGGGGATGACATTGGATTGGATGACGACAGAAGCCGCCATTGGGCCTGGGGGAAGCTCGACTAGCGCCAAATCTTCGTTTTTTTCGCGAAGCCCGTCCCGCCAACTGCTGAACTTGAAGGCTTCTGTCTCGTCTTGTCGCCAACATCTTCCATCGCCGAGAACACACCCTTCAGAACGCTGCGCAAAAGCATAGGCCGGTTCGTGTCTGTAGATACCTGGCGTTCCCTATCAAATTTAGCAAAATAATTCTCCCTCCCCCACCTCTGTACGATCGAGGATGAGCGTGGCTGAAACGAGGGATTTCTTCCCAGGCCACTTTCTCGCCGATGACAATCTACCCGATGGCTTCGGTGCACCAGATTTGGTCATACTCAACCAGCCTATCGCAGATTTCCATCTCTTCGCGAGACTCTGGAGGCACACCAAGTATCGCATATGCGCAGATGGTGGTGCAAATCGACTCTATGACATGTTTGCCGATCAACTCCAGTCTCAAAGAGCGAACTATGTAAGTCGAAGGAGACCATGTGGTTTCCTCCACCTCACTAACTACTATCAGCTTCCAGACTCCATTCATGGGGACCTCGACTCGTTGAGAGATGACGTGCGGGCCTACTACGAGTCTCACGGGGTCGCCGTATCTCAATTCGTTGATGATTTGTCTACTGACTTCAGCAAGGTTGTACATAGAATCCTCTCCAGACGACAGTCGTCATCTGTACACGACACGATCGTTCTAGGTACCCTATCAGGGAGAGTTGACCAAGGCCTGGCTCTGCTGCACGAGATGATTCGATTAGAGGCACAGAATCCCACTCTTCGAATGTGGTTATTCTCAGAGACCAATGTCTCCTTCATCCTCGGAAACGCCCAGAGTGTCATCAAGGGCCTCATCTCCAGCGGATTCTTCACGCAGAATGTGGGTCTGCTACCCATCTACGGCCCTGCAGTGATCACTACGTCTGGGCTGGAATGGGACGTCCAGGATTGGCCCACGCAAATGGGACATCAGGTCAGTTCCAGCAACCATGTTGTAGCTGATGAGATTCGCGTCCAAAGCGACCGTCCCGTCCTGTTTACGGTGGAGAGGTGTGCCCTTGCAGCAGCACAACACGAGCCCGTTTGACTGACGGGGCAACAACTGGACAAACCATTGTTGAGCTTGCCAATGGGTAGCCATGGTATCGACTCTGCAGGGATACACAGAGAGAAAACTGTGAGGAAAGAGCATGCAATGCAAAAACTCTGCTTTGTGAGGATTCCAAGAGGGAAATTTTTGGTCCAAGGTATGCATGACTGCGCACGAAACGGCGTCATCTATATGAGGAAGCGTCAGGGCTGCTGAGGTGGCAGTCGGTACGTTTCCTGGATGAAACCGAAGCCGTCACAAGACGAGGACATGTACGAGGCCGCGCAGGACCCGCCCGCATCGCCGAACCGCGTACCACGATGGCGGGACATGCCAAAATCGCTATGGAAGGTGGATTGCGTTGCTCTGTGTATGAAACAAATTCATATCCATCCCTGATGCTATATAGGTATAGGCCGTGCCGAACAACATGTGGACGTGGAACGGAAGGAATCGGGCTAGAAGAGCGTGCGGGATATGAGATGAAGGAGCCGTGAAGGAGACGGCCATAAGAGTTTGGCAGGCAGTTACTTGGTTCAACTACGCAGTGGCCATTGGCATTTCTTTGATGCAGGAAGCAGCAGACGACCGTCAAGGCGGGGATGGAGGACGTTGTTCCTGAGTCGAGGACAATCTAGCCGTTGCATATTGCAGATGCGGCTCTGTGGGGGAGAGGTTGACGGTGTCCCCTGTTGGCCCGTGTCGGGGGCAGAACGGGCAGAGATGGGCGGAGGCGCAGAGGCAGCCGTTGGGCAGAGGCAAAGATCGACCCGATTATCTGAGCAGAGGATAGAGAAAACGGGTACCTAACGTACTATGTACAACTTACTATGTACTGCACTGCACTGCACTGCACTGCGCTTCGGGTCCCCCTCATTCACCAGTCCACGACGGCAACGGGGGCTTTGTGTGTCCCCTCTCCTCTCCCCGAGCCGCGCCAGTACCTAGGATCGCAAGCTTCTGCTCCGACGGGACATTGTCCAAATGATATGTTGAAGGATCCATCCTTGAGCTTTGGACGGCGTGATTTATCTATCGTCAGCGCACCCGAGCAGGGTGTAGATTGCTGGCTATGCCGCATCGAGCAGCAGATAGAAAATTCAATAGCACGGTTAAAGGGAGCATAAGGCTGGCCAGCTTCGATTGTCCTATCAGGGGCCGCCATTTCAGCGTGACCCCCGTCTCTGTGTTTCCCAGGCCAGACAAGGCGACATTTCGTTATCGCCATGCTTTTGGTTCTATGTTTCTGTTTCTGTTTCTGTCTACTCTCCAGCGGTCTCGGTTTCCCTTCCTTTTCCTGCTCTCGCACGCCCAACAAAACCACCTGCGAACCTGCGAACCTGCACACCAGAGCTCCTTCCCTCTCTGCACATCCACTTGCACATCCACTCACACTCGCTCGCCATCTTCCTGGGCTCCTTCGAGTCTGTCCCTTCGCTCACCCTTCATACTCTTCACCCACCAAAACACCGCTTCATCGCACATATCCCTCGTCCCCCTCACTAGCCCGCACGAGATTCAGATTTGTCTTGCATTCCTGGCTGCGACCTTGGGTTGCCTTGATTGGAACCCTCGGGACCCCATCACAAACGTCAGAGCTCCCAACACCCCATCACCCCCAGCTATCTCTCCCGCCGAGTCTGCATAGCTACCTACGACGCGTCCGCTCCTTCATACACCTTGTTGTACTTTTCCTCTGGAAGATATACTCGCTCGGACAATGTTATGATTCATTGACTCCTCTCACTCGAATATTACCTTGGATCGCTGGTGACTTGTGAATACTCCATTCCCGGCTCCCTTAGATTGGATCGAGCAAAGGGATAGCAACTCAAAATTTGCATCAACACTGGGCTGGCATGGAGCCGTTGCAGAAAGCTGCTTTGCACTATTCTACCAAAAGTTCGTCGTCGCAGGAGGAAGAGAGTGATCAACAGTATGGCCGATCATACTCGATTCTGAACGCCGAGCGTGCATCTGCCGCACTTCGAGAGATCGAGATCAAGGCATTGCACAAGTCCACGAGTGCACCGGTGCTTGTACGCAGACCGAGCTCTAGTGATATACCAACAGGGGCATCCGAGACGGATTCCGCAGCAGAATCATCAGTGACCGCCGATAAACGTCCTCAAACCTCGCATACCCCCGTTGTCTCGTCACCTTTGAATCCTCGCACTCCTTCGAGCTCGAGCAATAATACAGTGGTCTCCCAAGAGTCGGGAAGAGTCAGTGATGGGTCTAAGTCATTATTCGTCCAGCCAAATACCGCAACTAGAAATGCTCCACCACAAACAAAATCTTCCCGTAGACCTCCACTTCTTCATCCTCAACATGGCAGCACGCCAGAACTGGGCCAAATTGATCCACATCGCATACCTAGTCCGCGTTCCATGCGAGCCTTAGGTGCAGATTATACGCGGTATTTCAGCCCATTCACTGACAGTGCAAGAAGTTCTTTCGTAGAAAAGTCTGGTGCACGCCTGCCTTATTTCCATACAAACTCCAGTGCTTCCACTGCGCTTCTGGCACCGAAACTCTTGAACCCATTCAGCACACCAAACGCGTCTACGACAAAGATCGATGTTGATGGGGATCTCGAAAAGAATGTGCTCCTATTAGATGATCGTTTACGAACACCTTACGGGGAAAAGGGAAATTGGTCGTGGCCATTGTTTGATGACAAGGAAGAGGACGACGATGACTTGCACATGCCATATCCGGACGATGATATCAGATTCAGGCCCAAATTCAAAGAACACTTCAATAGGGATAATTGTTGCAACACCGTGGGCCTACTTTTCATGTTCACGGGGATCCTCTCGGTATTCGTTGGTCTCCCGGTCCTCAGCAGCATGGGCATCATCGTGTACGACTCCGGTTACAGCACGCCATTAGATCAAATGCCAAGTTATTGGCCACATCCAGAAGAATGGGCACGTGTCAATGACAGGAAATATCCATTATTGAAGAATATCAGAACCGGCCTCATTGACCCTGACACTCCCAAGAAGGCGAGAACCAAGAAGGGCGCATTTGGAGAGGAGTTTGAACTTGTGTTTAGCGATGAGTTCAATGACAATAATCGCACGTTCTACGAGGGTGATGACCCGTTCTGGTATGCTCCTGATATTTGGTACGGTGCAACTCAGGATCTTGAATGGTACGACCCAGATGCTGCAACAACGTGGGACGGCACGCTCGAGCTTCGCCTGGATAAGTTCATTAATCATGGCCTGAACTTCCGATCTGGGATGTTAAACAGTTGGAATCACCTCTGCTTCAAAGGCGGCATTTTTGAAGTTTCCATGTCCTTGCCTGGCCCAGCCGCGATACCGGGACTTTGGCCCGGAGCATGGACGATGGGGAATTTGGGTCGCCCGGGATATCTAAGCACTACAGAAGGATTGTGGCCATACACTTATCAGGCTTGCGATGCTGGAATCACTCCCAATCAATCGAGTCACGATGGAATCTCCCGTTTGCCTGGACAGAAGCTGCCTTCCTGCACTTGTGCAGGCGAAGATCATCCAACTCCAGGAACCGGCAGAGGAGCACCGGAGATAGACATTGCGGAAGCCGGTGCAAGTTACGGCCCTGGGGGATTGCCTATAGCGACTCAGAGCTACCAGGTTGCGCCTTTCGACATCTGGTACTACCCAGACTACAACTTCACTGCCTTTCCCGACTACAGCATCAGTTATACGAATGCATATACTGGCGGGCCGTACCAGCAAGCTATATCTGCGACCACGAATCTCAACAAGAAGTGGTATGATGGAAAAGCCTACCAAACCTACTCATTCGAGTATGAACCGGGCGAGGGGGAAGACGCTTACATTGCGTGGAAAGTCGGTGGCCAGACAACATTTATGATGGATGGGCGGGCGATTGGACCTAATGGCAATATCAAAGCTCGTCAGATATCAGAAGAGCCCATGTCACTGGTCCTAAATCTTGGGATCAGTAACTCCTGGACCTGGATTGACTGGCAGCATTTGGTTTTCCCCGCAGTCATGCGTGTTGATTACGTGCGATGGTATCAGAAGAAGGACAGCAAACTGGTGACGTGCGATCCTCCTGGTTTCGAAACGACCAAATACATCAAACATCATATGAAGGCATATACTAACCCAAACCTCACCGTAAGTAACACGCGATATCCTTGGCTTCCAAGCTAACCCCTTAAAAGAAATGGGACCAAACAGGTTATGGGTGGCCAAAACACGAACTCAACAGCGATTGCTGATTGTTACTACTTCTGCATGTCATCTGTTGCATGCATTACGCAGAAGCTATTCCAAAATCGCCTTCTACCTAATCAACATTACGTGCACAGGAAGTCTTCAAAAACAGAGGATAACAAATCCAGGGACGGATGACGGAGCTCGAATACACTAGTCATACATGCGACTCCATGTGGTGTCATCGGTTGGCGCGACTTGTCAACGAGTTTGCGTCCGAATGCGCTACACCTAAGCAGGGTTCCATCCTATAGCACCGGCGCTATTGCTTTATCGTAATTTGCAGGTCAAGATCGACCTCAGCCTTGACTTTGCCATGTGGGTTGTACGCATTCACACACTTCGCCTCCGCATATGACAGCACACCACGTCGGGCGCTTTTCAAACCATCACACCAACCTAGTCTTGGCAGCTCTAACACCCTCTCAATCGACACAAAACTTCCTCACAAGGCATCATCGCACACTATACTTGCGCTTGCATACTACATTCTCTGTCCGGCCCGCTGGGGTCATTCGGCGATTTTCTCTTCTACTCACCACAGAGTTTCCTTACTGCTGTTTAGAGCCAGCATGAATTTGACAGACAGGAACCACGAAATCATCTTGAATCTCTTACAAACGTTTAACGGCCAAAGGCATCCGTACCATCGGATTAGATCCTAAATAACCTTTACTTGCATATACCATAATATCGGCGTTTGGAATCCGAGGTGGCGCATGGATTCGGACTACCACTACTACTTTTCCACCATCGGAGCATTATTGGGCGGCGCAATATGATATGGTCTTGGATAAGACGAATGGAATAGACAGGGCGGATGAATGACGAGTGGCGCACGATGAAGGCGAAGACCTTTTGGCGATTATAGGCAATTGGAGTATGGGCAAAACTTGTCGGATTGGGGTTGTGAACAGAAATTGGATACTGGCTCGGTTTTTGTGTAGAACTTGTCCCGTTGGATTCGTGCGTTGTAGGTGTTGTTTGTTCGTCCAAATGCATTTGTCCAGAGAGGATGATGCGATTGGATGGTTTGCAGTTGGATCAAGGTCCGGAATGGACTGAGGAGAGTATAGTCTAATATAATCATAATCAATATCAGCAATTCCGCAACCGGCCAATGCTTTGGGCTCAGTTTGCTTTCAATGCTGTGTGCTCTGGGCTATTAGAAATCGAAGACAGTTTGGTATTTGATGTCGAGTATTCGACATGCGGTGTCTGAAGAGTATGCATGTGGTAAGTAGGCAGGAAGGAAACCTTTCACATTCGATCTAATGCTGGGGGTTTTAACATGTCTTGTCTCGCTCTTGCGCCTATTTGTTTTGACTTGGTTTTGATTGCAGGTCTCGACACTCGGAATCATAGATGTGAGTATATCATCGGTGCCGTATCATGTCAAGTCAAGTCAAGTCCAATACTTAATCATGTGGGAAACACCTCGTAGATCAGATGATGCGTCGTCTACATTTGGTATGTACACACGATTGATTCCTGGTTTCCTTCAAAGCCCGACCTGTTTTGGTTTCTCGAGTTCTGGAAACACTGGGGTCTTGCATGATTGATGGGATGGGATGGGATGGGTTGGCGTGGCGTGGTGCATAGATGAGTTTGTTACCGCGTCGAGAAATGTGGCAGTCAGTTGGTCCTCTTACCTATTTCTGCTTCGGGTATTATAACGAGAGGCCGGGACGTTGTATGGTGATCTTTGCGCGGTGATTGGATTTTGCAGGAGTGGGTTGTTATTGAACATGATCATATTTCAATTCTTAGAAACTTTGGTTTTGGTTTTTCTAAACATTAATATAAGACTTCTCTTCTTCTTACTCATTCCCAACTCAAGATATACATCAATCGACACACGTCACGGATTCCCATTCCAATCCAATCCAGTCACACCCAGACACTCCGAGTCCACGAGTCCGTCAGGTTACAATAGCTGTTACCGATTGATGAGACTAGAAATGGTGTTTATGGATTCCAGATAAGAATGATTTTATAAGATGAAAAAGATTCATTGTAAGGGGCGTGCATCCATCAAACCAGTCAAAAGGAAATGCCACCCCAGTCCCTTACAACCACGTAGGTACAGTGAGTGTGAAAAAATCAACCGATTTTTGGGTAACAGAGTGTGCTCAACGCCATTGCCCTATGCAAATAGATGCTAGTGTGTAATTAAGAAAAGTATGTGAGAAGCATCGAGAATGCTCGAACGCCAGGGAAATGGTGTGAATGCCCAGCCGACTTTTTGGTGTACTTTATGAAATGTTCAAGGAGACAGGTAGTCTCAGGTTTGCAAAGTGTAGGAGTCGCAACGTGTTCGCTTATTTGCCGCTTCCTGGAGGATTCTTGGTCAACCTCTTTCTCCTCTTCTTGTCAGAGTCGCGGCTCTGGCTTCTTTCGTGGGAGGAATGAGGCGGTTGATCTGCAAGAGGCGAGGGAGGAGCGGGGGACATATCACGTAACATGCTACGCTGTTGTTGCGGCTGGTGCATTTCGATTCCCGCATCTTGGCCCGGTGCGGTCCTTACGAAACTTGCTCGTGCGAGAGGGCTGCGTCCTGTGCGCTGATTCGATGTGTACGAGCCAGAAGAATCGCGGTGGTTGGGCCGTGTGTGCGCACCCTTTGGTACTTCTAGGCCATCTGTTCCGAATTCGGTAGCGAGAGGAGAGCTAGTAGCTGGGGAACGCTGGCCATGGTTGCCGTTGTTATTGCTGTAGTTGCTCAACTCGCTGTTGCTACGGTAAGATGGAGGGGCAGATTGCGGCACCCTGCCGTGACCTTGGTACATAGAGTCGTCCGAAAGTGATTCCACAGATTCGTGATAGGGAGATTTTCCAGATCCACTGGCAATTTGATACGGTGAGTTGTCGGTGCTAGCTTCAAAGTACGCGCCTCCTGCCGGTCTCTGGTTCGCCTGTTGCTTGTGGTACATCCGAGCGTCTTCGGGGTCCATGAAACTCTCAACACGACGTGGCATGTAGATGGAGTTGCCGGCGGATGTGGCGGAGACGAGAGAATCCATTGACGCACGTGGGTGCAGAGGAACGACAGGTGCATTTGGATTTCTCGGAAGCATATTGGGAAGGGTAAGGCCAGAGTCGTTGGCTTGTTGGTACCAGCCACCGGGCAGCCTCTCGGCTTGGGCGAAACGGCCCTCCAAATGGTCGGACGGTTGGAGCGGAATGGCGGCGGGGCGTTGTTTTTGTTCCTCTGCAGCTGCCTTGAACGTTTCAGGCACAACATTGAGATCATCACCGTTTGCTTCCGCCTGCTCAATGGCTTGCTGCGGGGTCGTGTCCTTGCCAGCCGTTCCTGCATCGGCACGAGGACCTCCCCAAGTACGTTGACCGGCGGTGAAGATACCATAGACCATATACAACCAGTTGAAGAAGGGGTTGATGATAAACATAACGGGATACAGCATGATCTTGTAACGGCCGAGCTTAGCACCAAAGTAAAGCATGAGGAGCCAATTAAGCCCGAGAGAAATGGCGATGAAGCCGACCGGGAGGTTGTTAACCTTTTGCGAAGTCGTGATGAGGGAGATGACCATGATGAAAAAGAGCAAGGCAGTGGTACGAATGGTGTTCTGCATGAAGCGGACAATGCAGAGAATTGGATAGCGTCTCCAAAGTCGAATATCCGTCAACATGCAAACCTCGTTTGTGATAAAACCAAGGAACCATCGGCGACGCTGCTTGAGAAGGGATTGGTAGGTCTGCACAGCCTCCGTCTTGCAGAAAGCTCCTGTGTTCATTTGAATCTGGTATCGCTCCTTTGCGCCAATCATGAATAAATGCGTAAGCCAGCGGTCCTCGCCCAAATGGCACTTGCCGTAGTCAAAGAGATCCTCGCACTGCTCCGCTTTATCAGCAAAGTAGTATTTGGCCATGCGTCGGAATGCGGAGAAACGAAGAATAGTAAGGGCACCAGGCAAACAGGTCACGGCACCGCATCCTGACTCGACAGAACGTTCGAAAAGCTGACCATGAATGTACTCCATATCCTGAAGGAGAGTGATGAGCGAGTTCTTTTCCGTGGTGGATGTAATGACACCAGTCATGGCCAACATGTTCTTTTTGCTTCCTGGCTTGAGTTCCATTTCGTAGACGAAATTCTGAATGCAAACCTTGTCCAAAATACAGTCGGAGTCGATGAAGAGAATGAACAGATTGTCGTTGCGCTTGAGGTACTCGGTATAAATCTTGTCGATGAGCTTGTAGGTCCTCTTCTGGCAATGACGTTTTCCACCGTGTGGGAATCGGGAGACAGTAATACGGCAGCTTCGGTAGGTGACATCGATGGACTTGGGGTAGGAATCCAGGGTAAGTGGGACGCCAAGTTTCTCAATCGTGTTAAGGTACAGTTCGTTCTCCTCGTCTCCGTCAAAGGAAAGGAAGACGTGCATGCAGGATGGCGGATAGTCACAGTCGACAATCGAGTCAATGGTTCGGAGCAGCACATCGGGGATTTCGTTGTAGCACGGCATGACAATGACGACCTTTGGAGCCGATGCCTCGTCTAAAACAGTCTTGATCTTGCTTTTGCGGCCGACGGAGTGGGTCACCAATTGGAAGACGCAGAACAACCATGGTATGGTCAGGAGACCGGCAAAGGCCCAGAAAGCGAACCATTGCAAGAAGCTAACCATGGCGGTGGGGAAATATTGAACTACTTGCGAAGGAAGTGGAAGCGTGACAACCATAATGGGAAGGAAAATTGCGCTGGAAAAGTTAGACAGAATATTTGGGTAGTGTGAAATCAATCATACCGGAGGCAGGTAAACAGAATCATCATGATGATTGCAAGAATTCTGACACTGATGGTCTCGGCTTTCTGGAAGACCTTGACCAAGCAATAGAGGAAAGCGGCCAGCCACAGAAACCATTCGAGAAGAGCAGCAAGCATGACTGCACCAACAATGGAAACGTAGACGATCTAGAAGAAACATCAGGGGATAGTCGAATGGGAAGGTTAATGCAAACTCACATCCTTGGTTGGCCAAGGGTCTGAAATGGAGGGCGTACCATTCTCATTGGCGGCCCTCGCAATCAGGGCAACATGCTCCCACATGGCGAAGGTATTAATGTTAACAGTTAAATGAAGTAAAAACGGTCGAATTAAGGTAGTATTTTGAGCGAGTGATTTAAGCGGGTCGGGGTTTGGGCTGCGTTTGGCTCTATAGCATGGGTGAGAGACGCAGGTTTGTTGCGGGAAGGCCTATGCCAGAGGCAGATGGATTGCAAGGAAGCTCAGAGCGGCGCCCAAAGGTTATAAGGCAGGATAAGCAGTAGGTAGAGAGCTCGCGGGGTGGGATGAGGCAATGGAGATGTCGAGTTGCGGCAGGTGTCCCAGGGCAGCGGAGAAGAGGTCAAGTGATACAGTGCACGCTTGCCAGCAGATATTAACGGAGTCGCACGAGGCTAGAGAATTGACGTAGGTGGGCGAGCGTGCGAGGATCGAGCAGCGAAATTGTCGTGAAGAGAACCAGGGCTGAATGGAGCGGTCGAGTGCGGAATCTCAGTGTCGTGCAAGGGAAATAAAAAAGGTCGAGGAGGATAAGTTGACTGGGATGGTGGGCTGGGTGGTTCCTGATTGGTAAACGAGTGTGAGGGGCAGCAAGGTGCCAAAAGGACGAGGGAACAGTGACGCGATCAATTCACTTGCATTGCAACGAGAGAATCGGAGCACAGCAGTCGAGGGAGTACCAGGAGTGGCTTTTGTGGGGGAATGAAGGGGAGGAGAAGAAGGAGAAGAAGAGAGGAAGGCGTGGGAAAGGGAGCAGCAGAATGGGCACGTCGAGAGGGGGTCGGGTGTTGTAGTACTAACTGGCGCTGGCACTGGCACTTGCACTTGCACTTGGACTACCWGGCACAGGCACAGGCACACACTACTAGCAGCAGGGCACAGGCTTTCTCTGGCACTTTTGGCACAGGCTCAAGGTTGTTCTAGCACCTGGAACCCAGTTGGAACCCAGTTGCAACCCAGTCGTAGGCATTGAAGCGCGGCACGCCAGGGCCAACATGAACCTGAGCCTGTCCAAAACGGGTTCGCGGGGCATCCAAGACCCCGTTTTGGTTGGCTGAGCATGGATCGTCGCAAGGGCCGCCTTCCTGAATCTGGCGCGCCGCCCGGAAAGCTACAAACTAGACCCTCACCACCCTCTGCGCCAAGTCTCTTGAGCTTCGTGAACTTTTTTTTTGCTGGCCTCGCATCCATCGCTGGGGCTGCTTCTTGTTGCGGTTTGCGGTTTGCGCTTCGCGGTACCTGTCAAATCACACCCCGGGGCCTTTTGCCTAGCTTTTCCTTTTGCCAGTCTACCACCAGAGCTCCGTCGTCCGCCCGTTCCAAATACGCCCCGTTTCGTACGAAGCCGCCTTCCCATCTGGCGCCTCACCGCGCGCCGTCTCAACTCCAGCGAGGCCAACGAGCCATTAATTCCTCGGGGCACCTCTGCTATTTTGGGACTCGCTGGTTTTTCCTGGTCAAAACCGTTCGACGCGCGCCATGTCTGCCATTCCGCTGAAGCCGTTGGCCAAGCCCACGCCTCCCCCGACGCCTCGCCTCGCCTCGCCTCCGTCTCGTTCGCTCACTTTGCTCCTACTATTGTGTACTGTTGTTTCGTCCTCTGTTGCCCATGCAAAGGGGCCAGTCTCACGATGCCAAAACTGGCTCAACCTCTGCTCAATCTGGCCGTTGCAGCTGCACTCTACTCTATTCAACACGGCCACACTGTCCCTTTGAACCATCCTGCCTGCCCACACCCTGGCTCGCGTCGCCGTTTACGAGCAACGAGATGCAGGGGGAAAACCTCGGAACATGCGTCTTCTAACAACATCTGCCTTCACATTCTCCATCTGCCTAGCCATACCCTACCAACCTCCTAGCCATTCACAACCCGTCGCCCCCGCGCCGTTGGACTCTTGTGCATCTGCTCTTGCGCAGTATCATGGCATCATAGCGACGAAGAATTTGCTGCCTTCATGCACCTCCCTCCACGTTCCATTGCCAAGCGGCCTCCTCATCCTGCTACCCCTGGCGGGCGTCAAGGCCGCCTGACTATTCTTTCTCTCATCCTGCAGCCTTGACGCCGACTCGCCCGGCCAATCGCAAGTCAAGCACACCACCACGCTCCTCCAACGACTGACTCTCCATTTTATTGTGCTGGTGGGTCACGCCAAAGCTGCTCCTTGCAAGCGTGATGGTGAAGCGAGCCCAGTAGGGTGCTGTATCGCCCCGTCGCCCCTTTCCCCGAATCCAGTTTCTGCACCGCCAGAGACTCGAGCTAGCACTCGAGCCCAGCATGCTGTGGACAGCTCACTTTCTGCAAGGAGCCTCCTGATTCCCTATTGTCATGTATTGCGTGACATGTTGCGGCCGAATCCTATTGACCGCTACGTGCCAGCTCACCGCGTGGCGTTCGTCACTGCCACAGAAAGCCCCGTTCCACAGCGTCTTAGAGCCGCACCACCTGTGAGGTATTACGCCTCCGTGACCGTGTTCTATTACCATGTTCCTGTACTTCCGTGAGGCTCCTTTTCGAAGAGTTCCAGCATCCAGTTTCCTATAATTATCGTCAATCTACACGGTCCCGATCTTGCGGCTGACAAGGCGGCTCGCATCGATAATGCCGTGCCTTCCGAGGCCTCGGAATTGCTTCCAACATGTTGTCCGCTAACTGTTACCCACCGCCGATCTCCTCGGGTCTAGGTGGCCAATCTTCAATCCTCCACGCGAATACGGTGCTCGATCCACCATGTTGATCACTCCAAGGCTGAAGTCGAGAACTTTAGATCAGCATCAGCGTATCGATACCACGAGCATCCCTTCCATAGATAGTACACAGTGCAGATACCTGATCTCTCAAGTTACTCACGTCTCTGGACCTGTTTTGAGGAGACATTACCAATGCTTCTCTCGAGGATGAATGTTCTCCTAATTGTCAATACTCCCGAGGTACCTTGGCATAGCAGATTTGGTTGACCCCTGAATGATCTGAACTCCTATTATATGTAAAATTCGCCGCTGTACTCGGGACCTCCCCACATTATTTCGCCCGACATATCATATAGGAGTAGACGCCAATTCCAGGCAATTTGTTTCCTCGAAGCGAAGGCACCGGAGCGGACGCCGTTTTCATGCACCAACACTGAACCGCTCCACCACTGTTTGGCATATCCACTTGAGATAATTAGGCTCCCACAACATTTGAATCCAATCGATCGAAGATCAAAATCCAATTGCACTGCAAACAGACTACGATGTCTCCACATGGTATGCCCTCGATTTGTCCGCGGCTGTACCCTTCGTAGTGCTTACGTGCTATACTTGTCGGACCCATGTCCTTCCGACAAATTCATCACTGAGCACCCTGGCTGTCCAGAGAGATAGGAGAATTATGCATGAAAGGGGATTCTTTACAAGATCACTCGATCAAGCCTCAAGGCGTCGTCCCAGTCATTGCCAGAAGGCACTTCATAAACAAGCTTCCACTACTCATTACTGTATTCTACTTCGATACGACATCACCCAATCGCCCCTCTCCTAGATGTTAACAGTCGCAACCTCAGCACTGGCACTTCAACTTATTAACGCAGATATTTTCAATGCCACCCTTTCGTCCTTTCGTGCCCTGAAAAGGAGGCACTGATAGCAAACACATCACGCCAGAATATCGCAAGGCGGAAGAAAGCAAATCCTCGTCTGCTGGGTCGGATGTAAGCCCTACTCACATCGGTGCCGGCTCCCCAGTATAGATCTTATCCTCACGAGCTACTAGAATGCTCCACCCTGATATGCTTTATCTTATCTAAGCTTCTGAAAGCCGGATTCTTCCCCACTAGTTTTGCACTGTAGACCGTTGCTAACTTAGCCTCATGATTTCCATGCTTTTGATTACTGCTCCTACATTTATATCAATAGCCCTACCCCAAGTCGGGTACTGCAGCGCCTAAAATGTTGATCTTCAAATCGTGACCACTGAAGCGACACATGAATATCGGCGACTGTTCGGTTTCGACCCAGTTTCCTTGATTCTCCAAGCAGATAATACATCATCAACATGGAAGTATTCCAGGTTATGTTGCCGCCTTTCAGGCCCGAGTGGGTACCAAGAGATGCACTCTGTTCTGCCAAACCCAGCCCTGCGCTCTACACGTTCGACTGTGGCATACAAAGCTCTGTGAAGACGATAAATAATTAATAGGGTTGCGTTTATTACACTGGTATACAGAAGATTATAACTCGTACCGAATATTGAAAGTCACCTCACACACGATTATAAAACTGGCGTCCAGATGTAGGTAAGTGAAAAGATCAAGGGTACATCCACACCATCATTCTGAGAAGGTAATACGAACATGATGAACGAACTTTGGAGATACATGTTCTCTCCCGCACAAAGGTTCTACAATGTAACTCTAATTTCTTCAATGGGTACTAGGAATGACACTGTGTCACGCCTACCCGAAGACACAGTAAGAGGAGAGCACTGCGATCGAAGATGGCTTTGGCATGATCGACTCTGTATTCACGCGTAGAACATATATTCTTTGCACTTGTAGTAGACGATTCAACCATTTATTTGTGAGGAAGAGTTTATATCAGAAAATTAGCACCTGATGAGAGAATGTGACGATAGGAATCAACGCAGTAGTCTTTAAACCTAAAGGAATAGGAGCAGTCAATTCTGAATGCAGTGGATGTCTCCTGTTCAATTCACTGTGCTTAGTCATTAGCGCTGGCGGTCGCACGGGCCGCCCTCGATAAGCAGGTACGGCTTCACAGGCGAACTTTTGGGAGCTTTCACCAGACTCACCTTGTTGTCCCAAAATATTCAGTATTCGCTCGCAACTCTGCGACTACATTGAGCTGCAGTTTTTCAAATGCTCGTCAACCCTGCGCCTAACATAACCAATTTCCATGTGCGCAATCCTTAACCGACCCACCTTGCTATCACCCGCCCCTCCACGACTGCGGGATAGCCTCTTCCACAATGGAGAGGCAGAGGAAACGTACGTATCGCTCCCAGCTTTGCATGTAAGCTACTAATATGTCCCAGGGGAGCTCCGCGAGCTCAATACTAAAGCATGGGCCGGCGACCAAGGTACGTCGAGGTTTCACCCCACTATCCATTAAGTGCTCACATTCCACACAGATGTCTTCCCCGTGCAGGGCTCCTTAGATTCGTCCATGAAAAAGAACACGGCATTCATCAAACGCTTGAGAACTGCCATTACAGCGTCCTCCCAAACTCAGTTCATCCAAGAAATTCGCACCTTATCCCTCCACAAATACCTCTCTGAGATCATCTCAGCCTGCTACGAAGGCCTATGCAAACTTAAATCCCCAGGCGAGATCGCAGCTGGCGTCGAGGTTGTCAGTGCGCTTCATCAACGATTCGGTCCTAGCGAGTTCACTGGATACATTGGCTGGTACATTGGTAGGGGATTGAGCACACCAGATAAATCGCATCTCAAAACACTGGCTCAGGATGTTCGCGAGAGGGAAGAGAAAGACCGACTGGCTAGACAGAGAGTACTCCTGCGTGTTGCGACTGAGCTCTGGCTTGTGGGAGTGTTGAGAAGCCTAGAGGATGTTGCCAGGCCAGAAGAGGCGGGGAAGACCAAAGAAAATGTTAAGCTTGTTGAAGCGTCCAATAAGGCAAAAGCTCCGTCCAATGGCAATGGTGATGCTGAACCTTTTCCTTTGGAGGTACTCAAGGATATGCTGGGCCACGACAGAGAGCATATCAACTTACCCCTTGTCGTCATTTTTGTCAAGGCCTTTGCCTGGGATATCTTAGGCGCTAAGACATCTGCTGCAGAAGGACGCAAGACCGTTAACGAAGATGGCTCTACTACTGCTGATAAGAGCGATGACAATTCTGCTGCGGAGGAAGAAGGATCTTCATCTGAAGACCCACCACTCACATCGGTGGAACTTCGACAACGGTTTAAGAATATTCTCACCCGCTATTTTGAAGACGTGAAATTACATTTGCTACGAGACCAAAAGCACCTGGCGAATCAGAGCCGTAAGAATGCCGAAGCATACGTTAAATCAGGCGAAGTCTTTGAGGACCGACAGGCCAACTTTGAGAAGCAAGTCAAAGCGCAAGAGCGACTTTCTGCCAACGCTCAGGTTCTGGCCGATGCACTAGGAGTGGACATGCCAGACCTTAAAGAGAAGGACACTTCGGCAAACGCAGGAGATGGCTCGATTGGACTAGTCAAAGCAGGAGACTATCTCCGTGGTCAAGGCGATGGACCGGGAATTTGGGAGGATGAGGAAGAACGTCGCTTTTACGAAAATCTTGTCGACCTGAAGGACCGCGTACCTGGGATCCTGTTAGAGGAGCCGAAGAAAAAGAAAGCTGACAATGATGAACAAGTCGGCAAGAAGGTGGAAATGAAGCCAGATTCTGAGGTGAAAGAAAAGGTAGAGCCCTCCGCCGAAGTGAAGTCATCTGAGGGAGATGACGCATCTACTGCCATCGCCAACAAATCCGTCGGAGCACAGGTTGATGCCATCCTAGCTCGTTTGCCCGAAGTCAATACCAAAGATGCTGTGGACCAGACTGCGATCGATTTTTGCTTCTTGAATTCCAAGGCTTCCCGTAATCGACTGATTAAAGCTGTGCAGGATATACCCAAAGGACGCTCCGATCTACTCCCGCTTTATTCAAGGCTGATTGCAACACTGGGAAAGTACATGTCCGATGTTTCTCAAGGTCTGGTTTCTTATCTTGATGAAGAATTCCGCAGTCTTCAGAGGCGCAAATCCAAGGATTTCTTAGGACAAGTGCGCACCCAGAATGTCCGTTATCTTGCCGAGTTGACCAAATTTGGTGTTGTTCCAGAGCATGTCATCTTCCATTGTCTGAAGGTCAGCCTCGACGACTTTTCCAGGATGAACATTGAAATCATCTGCAATCTGCTCGAGAATTGTGGACGGTATTTACTCCGAAATCCGGAAACCTCTCCTCGAATGGCGTCCTTTTTAGAAACATTGCAACGAAAGAAGGCCGCCCAGGTGCTAGGACAGCAGGAGCGTATGCTTATTGAAAATGCTGTCTACTATGTCAATCCACCAGAGCGAGCTGCTATTGAGCAGAAGGAGAGGACCCCAATCGAGCTGTTCCTGAGGAAGCTGATGTACCAAGATCTCACGAAGCGGACCCTAGACAAGACTGTTAAGCAAATCCGCAAAATGCATTGGGAAGAAGAAGACATCCGCGATCTCCTGCATAAAATCTTCTCAAAGCCAGGGAAAATCAAGTACAGCAACATTCACCTACTAGCTGTTATTCTCGGCTCCATCCACAAGTTTCATCAGGACTTTGCCATTTCAGTCATTGATGACATTCTTGAGTCTGTCACGCTTGGCCTCGAACTGAATGACTTCAAATTCAATCAGCGCCGGATTGCAGAAGTCAAATATCTCGGCGAATTATACGTCTACCGCATGATTGACTCGCCTCTGATATTTGATACGCTCTACAAGCTTCTCAACTACGGATACGAGGGCGGATATGCTCGACCGGGACTCATCAATCCGTTGGATCTCCCAGACGACTATTTTCGGATCCGGTTAGTCTGCAACCTGCTTGAAACATGTGGGATGTACTACGACAAGGGAGCTGCAAAGAAGAAGCTTGACTTCTTTTTGACCTACTTCCAATATTACATCTGCACAAAAGAAGCTCTCCCGATGGACGTAGACTTCATCATTCAAGATGCATTCATGCTCACTAGACCCCAGTGGAAACTCATCACTAACTTAGAGGAAGCGTCGCAAGCCTTCGGAGAAGCAGTCAAACAAAATTATCAGACCTCTTCTGGTGATAAAGTACCCGAGCCCGATGAGGACGATCTTTCTGCATCGGATGACGATGCGGAAGGACCAGACGATGATGATGTGGCTGTTCCTGACGACGATGAGAAGTCGTCTGGAGACGAAGCCGAGGTTTGTGGACTCCAAACATCCTTGTATCAGATTCTTACACATCCATCACAGGCATCCGGAGACGACGAGCCTCCAGAGCGCGTTTCAGACGATGAAGAGGAGCAGATCATCGTCACACGACAGGAAGACGAACGTGACCCCGAGGCAGATGCTGAGTTTGACCGTGAACTTGCTAAGCTCATGTCTGAGAGTGCGGAGGCACGGAAGTTTGAGAGGAAGCCAGTATTTGATGTCCCTCTACCTATGCGTCGCGCTCGGGAGCCGACTGTGAACGCTGATGACAGCGGGACGGAGGCACCTGCGCCCCCGCCTCCAATGAACACGATGAAATTCTCTTTGCTTAGCAAACGAGGAAACAAACAGCAAACTCGTTCCATTGACCTGCCTTCTGATTCCAACTTTGCGGTTGCCATGCGAAGCAAGCAACAAGCCGAAAAGGAAGAACAGCAGCGGATCAAGAATCTCGTCTTGAACTATGATCTTCGAGACGACAATGACACAGAGGGTAATAATCCATTCTACTTTCCGCTCCAACGCAACCCCAACCAGAAGCATACTAAGAACTACGTAAGGCCTCGACAAAACCCACAACCCGTATGCGCAGCCCCGTATTGACAAGGCGGGCAACAACCGTAGCAATCAACGTGCCAGGAAGTTGCAACTCAGTGATGTGAATTGGTACGACACTCCTCCTTGTATCTCAGCGTCCGGGCGGACTTCATTCCATTGACGATCCACAATCCCGAGATTTGTATTTTTCTAAAACAATCAGCTAATGCTTTCGCCCTTTTCTGGGCGACGCGGGTATAGGACATGATTTTGTTGCTTTATGATGCTATACGCAGCATCCATCTAAGACTATTCGACACCGGCTTACAAACGGCGATTGCTACCTATTCAGCAGTCACCTAACAGCAACAGGATGACGATGGAAAGCCATGTATGCAGTCGATGTGCCTTGTGGGCAATGAGTAGCCATGCATCTTCAACAAGCGCATGACAGCTTTGTGCATGCTCAGGCCACCATTGAACAGGTCACACCGCACCTCTGCTGGAGCTGTGAGTTACAGTGGGCTGAACGTACTTTTTGCGTGTCCATTGACGGCTACTGTTCTCGAGGCGTGGTATTGGAAAGCATATCGCATGTGAATCCAGCCACGCCTCGATACATTATCCTTCGTGGGGTGAAAGCAGATCAATTCATCAGAGAGCGTAGTAAAACAAAAGGGCAGAAAATGGGGGATATGGCAATTTGCTAGATGCGGAAATGGTAGGTTGAGCAAGTCAGGTAGATGGCACAGAATCAAACACACTCTTTTCCAATAATCGCTCCTATGCTCATTCGAGATGTCAACTCTACTCTCACGCTGAAGAAGAAAGACGTATCAACATCCTCAAATCCCGAAGAATGATCTATATCTAAAGCAAAAACCCAGCCGTACAATATAATTCCAGCCCGATAAAAGCGCCCTTCACTCCATCCAACATTATTATCATCGTCATCATCATCATCATCATCATCATCATCATCATCATCATCATCATTCTCATTTATTAATTTCTAACATCTTTACTAAAATGCGTTTTATTAATCGACTAGAACTAGAACTAGGACTATAAAATTTCAAACCTTCTCTACTCTCTCATTCTCTCTTTTTATATCTAAGAGGAGGAGTAGAGAGATGGGAAGGTTAGTGTAGATTATGCGGGTTATTAAAATAGAATAAGAATAAGAATAAGAATTGAGATTAGGTGGATAGGGAATAGATGGGACTTGTCTATGCACACCAACACTCGATCTGGGAACATGGAAATGGAAAAGAAAAGAAAAAATTGGCAAAGTACTACATCCTTGATACAAACTACAAATATCATGCGTATATATATATATATATACCTGGATTTTTTTCTATATACTCTAAACTCCATCTACTTTTTATTTTCCCGGTTTTCCTCTCAATCCTCCCCCCTCCCCACCCCCTCCCCAGAAGATTATATGTATTCTTTCTGCCTTTCACCTTCGTTATCGAGATCGGAATCGAAGAATGGTGCATTGTTTTTAGCTCGTTGTTTTTAGATAGATATGTTGAATGGGTATGTTTCGCGTATGTTATTAGTATTGGGTTGGCGGATTCGAGATTTATGGTTTGGGGTTTTGGTTGGTGGATGGGAGGTTTGTGGATGGGAGGTTTGCAGGTTGGATAGATGGATGGGTAGTTGGATAGATGGAATTTGGGATGATTGTGAAGGGGGAAGGGTGGGTGGGTGATGTATACTGGGCTGGCGTTGGCGATCAAGAACACTTGCCACATGGTATTGGGATTAAGGAATAGTAGGAGAGATTTTGTGGCATGGAGGGAGAGTGATGAAGATTGTCACTATCATCATGTGGGCGGGGATGGAGTGATGCATGGGGATATGAGATTCGTTTCCTGCTCCACTAAGTTCATGTTTTCCAGGACTTATGGAGAAGCGACGTTTTTTTGCTTTCTAATTTAGTCAAGAGGCAGTTGGGAAAACATCACATTCACATTCACATCACTTCACAAACCCAATACATAGATTCTCGAAATTTGACCGAAAAAAGGGAGAGTGTCCCCCCTCCCATGCCTTCCCCAAAGAAAGGAAAAAAGAGTCTTCATTTATACTCATGACCTATTCCATTTAAGTCCTTTCCACCACAAAAAAAAGAATTCCTCCTGGTGTTTCTTTCTTTTCCAGGCCTCTCTCTACCTGAGAACCTAACTAAGGGAGTTTCGTAATCCTGATCCTAATGTTCCGCTAGAGGCTTGAATGAAATAAAATGTTGAAAAAGTGAAAATGAAAACGTGAAATTATCAATGGAAAGAAACATTTATACATGCTTCCTCTCCATCCATGAATCTAGAGCCATGCGCACGTAGTTGGTACTTTACGTGTAGATTGTGATGTGACGAGGTAGGATGGTATGAGGATGAGGGATGAGTGATGGATGGATGGATAGATGGATGGAAAAAGAAGCATGTAGCGCGTATGGGGTATTCAACGTTAAAGTTTGCAAAGGCTCATCGTCGAAACGTTCGCGTACTGGTACTGTAACTGACTGTGACTGTTGCTGCGGCATTTGGATGAGACTGTCCCTGTAATGTGAGTCTAAGGGTCAGGGGTGGGGGCGTCAGTCAGCCAACAGACAGGTCAGGACAGTACCAGACACTAGGTTACGATTTGGACCAACAAACAAGCCAAATAAGCAGAGCAAAAACAAACAAATAGCAGTGAAAGTGCAGAAACAGATGCGTGCAAGTGGTGCCCTGGATACCTAGATCCCTCCAAATGATCGTTGAGCGATCCCAATGATGATAATAATGACGATGATGAAAAGGGTAAAAGGGAATATGGAAAGTCCCAATCCCATAACGGCCACCCGACATGTGTATGTGGGGGCGTGCATCAAGATTCTATGCCAATGCAGGAACAAAAGCCAGGTGGATGAAAAGAGCGCAGAAAAAAATCAAAAAAGGTTCCCGAAGAAAGGGTTTCCAACTCCTACATCCTTCATCCCGAAGGACAATAACACCCCGACTCCCTTCATTTAAGGTTTCATAGATGACAATTCATAACATCACCACCCTCTCTGACCTCTCAACCAAATGTCTCCTCCGATACCATCCACCCATCGTTGCCACGCAATCTCATATGCCTCTTCGAGATCTGCAACCCAACGTTTGGTGTCGAAGAGGGCGGAACTCCACCGCGCCTCGTACAATAACTTCCTCAACTGGCTCAGTCGGCCAGTGGCCCGATGGCCACGATATACGCAGTCTTGGCCCAATCGAACAGCCAAATCTTCGTACTCCTTTTCGGTGTTGGCAACGAGCTCTTGTGCAGCCTGCTTGCCTTCTAGAGTTTTGGGTAGAGCACCCTTGAGAATCGACGCTGCCATGCGAGAGCACATCTTATATTTGTAGCGAGGAAGGGTGAGCAGAGGAGTGCCCGACCAAAGAACATCGGCAGCTGTTGTATGCGCATTGCATTCGGGGGTGTCAAGAAACAAATCGCAGACACGTGCACGGGCAATGTGTTGATGCTTCTGGGCGACATCGGTGAAGATGACGCGAGAAGCAACCTCGGCACCCGCCCACATCATAGCAGTTTGTTTAAGATTCGCTTCGCCGAGGTCGGGGAAACGGAGGAGCCAGAGGACGGCCTTTGGTAGTCGCTGGAGGATCCGAAGCCATGTGCGGAATGTCGTTGGCTCAATCTGAAAGTGGTTAGGGAGAAGAAATTATAAACACAATTTCACTAACCTTGTATAGTTGGTTGAAGTTGCCCAGAATGATGGCATCATCAGGCAAATTAGGGAATAATTCCTTCCGCATACTCCACCTCCTTTGTTGCTCCTCTTCCCAATTTAGTTGTCGACCCTGCGAATCCGGAGCACTCTGCCTGTGGTCACAGCAGAAAAAGGTGTCTCGGCAGAAGATAATATTCTCTCCATAAATCCAATTCTCATCTGAGCCTCCACTATTTTCATCAATAAGTTGATCTTCCATGTCGATGTTACGTCGCCAGCTTCGAAGGGTATCTGGTGGTACGGCGGTATCATCTGCAAGGAGATAGTCACACCACTCGGCACCCAAAGTTCCAGCAAAGCCCATGAATGACATCTGAATCGGAGCTGGGCGGGCGGCAAAAACCTCATTCCTAGCGCCACGAGTGTAGCCATTGAGGTTGATGAGAATATGTATGCGGTCCCGAGTGATCTGGTTGACGAGACGTTCGGCCGACCAACTACTAGCGTCGTGAAACACTGGGGCCTCCTTCTCAATCTGTTGGCGATGAATGGACCCATCACTTGCGGTGGTGGCGTAGCAGTATGCTTTGACACGAGACGGGTCATGGAGTCCGAACACCGATTGCATTAGATGGGCAAGTGGGTGATTATTGAAATCCGAAGACACATAGCCAACTCTGAGGTAAGGAGATGGGGGTGGAGGAGGTTCGTAAACGTGCGCGGGAAGCCATGGCGCTCTTAGGGTCGAGCAGGAGATGCGAAGACCGTTCCGTTGAGAGATGAGACGAATCTGCTTAGCGGACATTGGACAGGTGAATGTATGGAAGGGTAGGACCGTCGGAGCTGCGGGAACAGTTAAAGAGGAGGGGAGCTGGGGCCTGCGATATCTCGATAGAGATAATTGCTGGCTACTCTTACTTCGTGATCCATACTTGTCTTGATACCAATGCCATGTAATGACTCTGATAGCACGTTCGACAAGCCGGACAAGCCGCGCGCCCTCCCACTTCTGCCCTCGCCATTTGATGAGGGTATCAACCATGTTCTGCTGTTTTTCCTTGATATCCTGCGGGCTACCTTGGGTAAGAGTCAACGGTCGAATAACATCTTTGAGAAAATGCTCGTCCATGATCCCACGTCCCCAATCTTCGCCATCAGCAAGTTGTTTTTCAACTAGATCGACAACGCGCTTCATCCAGCCAGAGCTAGAGGCACCGGCTAACCGAGCATCCAGGAGCATTCCTTTTTCGTCAACGTGCCATCGATCTCTGCTGCCTCCATCGCTAGCGATTCCGCCTCTTCCATTCCAGCCACAAACCGAGTTCAATGCATTGGCAAGGCCGCAGACGGCTTCAGCAAACTCTGGGCTTGCCTTGACCGCTCGCTTATAGTATATGATCGCGTCACTAATCCGGCCCTTGTCTTTGACGGCGTTGGCGAGGTTGGCAAGAGCAATGTCGAAGTTGCCATCGCACGATACAGCTTGCTCATACATTTGAATAGCAACATCCAGTTGGCCAATATCCTTCAGAAGACTGCCCAAGTTTGTATACAGATGCGCATGCCGAGAGTCCAGTAGCAATCCATAGTTGTAGTAAGCAAGAGCAAGAGCGATGCCGCTTCCCGGGACAAGCCCAGGAATCTGTGGCTTGGGAATTGGGTTAGACACTGGTATGTGCTTCGAGGGTGCGGCCTGCTGTACACTGGCCAGCAGAATACCAACATTGTTAGCGGTAGAAGGACTTGGTTGTAGTGAAAGCGATAGGTAGTACAAAGCCAGAATTTCCCTAACGCCATAGGTGGTCTGATACGCTGATGCCTTCGGTGAATTTGTGGCCATGCCATCCTGGAATATCTTCGCCAGTGAAAGTAGCGAATTGCTAGTGGTTGAAATAGCCGCTTTCCTAGCCATGCCCTCGCTTGGGACATGCTTCAATCCAGGAAGCTCACCATGAGGCGGGAAGCACAGCTGGGCAGTCTTCAGTGCTGATTCTGGATGTAGTAAGATCGGGTCTGTCGAGGGAGGAATGCGGCGACCACCGGGAGACCTTTCCGCCACATCATATCCTACATTGGAAAGGATATGCTTGATTAGGCCGCTAATCCCCTGGATTTGGAGGCCGGCCCCAATGAGCACAGCGTTCTCGAATGCCTTTGCTGCTCCTGTATTATCACCCAGCGCATACAGCATATTGCCTTTAGCATGGACTAAGGCAAGTATGCGACCGTTTTCGGACCCGGGTATGGCATACCCGCTAGACCCGAAGCCTGGTTGGTCAGACCCCGGAAGTTCATCAAGATCCTTGAAGCTCGAGTCGTTGTCCCCGTCATAGTCGAAAACCGGTTTATCCGACACCTCCGAAATGCTTGGGGATTGGCTCACCGAGGAATTGGAGCGTTCACTTTGCAAGTCAGCGTTCCTGAAGACTTCACCTTTCCTAACGAATTTGAGCGACCGTTCGACTTCTTCGATGATTTGAACCGCTTCTTGTCCTCGGTGGTCAGCACAGAGTAGGCCAATGAGATGCTCTACAGCCTCGAAATAGCTTGGTCGAAGTTTAACGGCCCTTCTCCAGTATTGTTCGGCATCTCGTTTTTGTTGAAGAGCAAGCAACGTAGCTGCTAGATTTGAAGTTGCTTCAACATGGCTATAAATAGATCAGTTTGTGAAGAGCGAATTTTTCTGCTGAAGACATACTCATTGTCCAATGTCAGGATATGCTTGTACCAGTCTTGAGCCTTGTGATAATCTCCGAGGGCATAGGCCAAACAGCCACCTAATAAAATGCCATCTATCCAGTTCCATTTGCTCTCCTCGCAATGCTTCGTTATTGCGTCCAAGGCCGACGCTGCAGTCATGCTTGGGGGAATCTCGGGGCGGATGCTCTGATTGAATCCTGCTATAGAAGCGCCTGACATTCTCCGTAGTGGGCGTAACGGTTCGGCGAGCTGTAGCGCGTGCGGACTTGAAAATTGCTGTGGCAATGGTTGCCAGTTTGACCGGCTCGAGGCCGAATCGCCACCGTGAGGCCACACCGACGATGATGAACGTTGATGAGAAGGCTCATGCTTCCGATAATTGGACTGGGGAGGCAAATTTGGTTCGTTGGACCCGGATACAAGGTTCGCCGCAGGAGGATAGGAATTATGTCGTTCTAAGGTCTGGGTGTTGTCACTGGTACTTGATGAGCTAAAGTTTGCTCCAGGCTGTCGGGGAGGTTTCGGATATATATGCGGTCGGGAAGACTGATGGCCGTTGGAATGTCGATTATGAGAGCTACTTTTCCGGGTGGACTGCAGATATTTCAATAACTCGATGTACACAGTGTGTGCCCACGCGAATACCCTCTCTCTCGTTTGGGCATTGTTTGACTGGGCACCAAATTCGGCCAGCGGAGTCGTTGACGTGGGTGTAAGATCGGGCACCGGCGTGGATTGGCCAGATGAAGAGATGTAATCCTGGGGAGGTCGTTGGGGTAACTGCGTGGCAAATGCCGTATTCTGGTAATCGACAGGGAGATTCCGAGGATGAGGTTGGGGATACGCTAACGAATAGTCTACAGCTGGCCTACCTAGATTGCTATTGTACGCATTTGCAGACTGTTGCATTTGAAATTGAGCATGCCGGAGATTATTCATGTTAGAGACTGCGCTGGCATAGTTATGCCAATCCACAGCAGGTTTTCCTGCGAATCCTCCATGTTGCGCAGCATTCCAATGTGGGCCGTGATGCGAATAGTAGCGTGGATCCCTCATCGCGGCAGGCCGATAAGGAATGAAGGTGCCATCATGCCAATATGGCCCGAAAGGCCCCTGATCATTCGATACGGTGGGGCCAAGCTGGCTTTGCAACGAGGGTTCCAAAGCTCCGCAAAACTGCTGTCCGTATATGGAATATTGCATCTGCGGGTGCAGCTGGGGCATCTGGTTTAACATGGAATCAATTTGCGGCAGAGGGTGCTGGCCTCCTTTCCAGCCATCATGTGCACGCCCGGAGCCTGTCTCGAAATAAAGACTAGGACTCCAGTCTGATGACTGGTCCTGTTGCACGTGACCGAATTCGTTAGCCATGCCCGCCATGCTTGGTGACCTCAAAGGTAGCTCTTGCTTGAGAGAGTATGGGATGCCAGAATCGGCCGTTACTGGAAGGAGAATATGCTTCGTTGCGTGCGGTTTCTCGGTCTGCTCGACAGATGTGCCATCATAAGCAGCGGCCAATATCCCGTTCGGGGTTTTCCTCCGAAGCATATGTTCTGGAGGTTTGGATCTATCGCGGCCATGATCCGACGCCGCACCCTGGGAATGATATGAATTATGCCGTGATAAAGGATGTGCATATTGCTGTGGTAAGGATTGGTCGGCCATGGTTCTCTGAGCGTAACCGGCGGCATGCCGAAGGAGTGAGCTATGCGGATTCGTGGGAGTTGTGTTGTTGTTGTAGGGGGAGAATATATGTGATTGCGGTTGAGGGGGGTATTGTCGAACCATAGTCATGATGTATGAGGCCTGCGGAGGCAATTGGAACGGGGGATAGGGCGGTCTAGAAATGGTGTGTCAGATAAAGAGAACGTAGGTGTACTAGATGAATTCGAAATCTTCGTGAGGGTCGTCGAAGAAGCGCCGTTTAAAGGTCGAAAACGAATAGCAAGCCGCCGTGTACGGACCCGGGTACTGGACGCCCAACGTGATGAGGGCTATTAATGAGCGAATATGCAAGAGGCTACCGCCACTCAGTACCCCGTGTGTCAACTTCTTCAAAAGACAAGTTCACCAAGACCGGCTTKTGCCTATGCCTTTGCGAAATCGTCGCCCGTCTTCTACACATGACATTTCGTGGAAATCGTGCCGGTCTCTATGCACTAGGCGTCTCCCCACTGGTGCGTTACCAGTAAGAAGACCCCAGTATGTGATGTAGTCGTCAAGGTCCCGAGGCGGGTTCCGGTGCGGCTACGTACAGCAACCGGTGTAGCAATAAAATGCGGCAGTCCTTGGAAGATCGGCGAGCGACGACTGTCGGCGATAGAGGACTGGGACGTGGAGAGGTGACTTGGACGGGAGAGGCTTCGACGCTGGACTGATAGCTGACAAGTTTCTGTCTCGGCGAGGGGTGAGGAGGGAAGACTGCGAAGCAAGGGTGAAAAGCGTTAGTGGTGTTGGTCGAGAAGACGCAGGAAGATTCGACGCCCCGGAATGCAATGCGGGCATAGATAGACACCGGAGCCGCCCCCCGCAGGGCCAGGGGACTTACTGGGCAAGTGAACGTCTGCCTTGTTCGCAGGCAATACGCTGGGGGACGGGTTGACGTGGTGTCGGGCGCTGGCGAGGAGCAAAAGATGCAAAGGGCGTGTAACGGCGGAGGTGTTTGGACAAGGGAAGGATGCGTGGTACGGCTGCGAAGAGGCGCAGCAGCGGACCGCCCGCAGATTGCCGTCGACGTCAGGCTTATCTGGCTGAAGGAGAGGGAGGGGAGCTGAATGGGGGCTCTTCGCTGGGGCTCATTCGGTTGTGTAGCTGTTGAGGAGGGCGGACGGGAGGGAGAGGGCGAGGAGAAGGTTTGTTTTTCGAGGCGGGATAGGCGGGCTGGTAATGACGAGAGGTGCGAGATGAGGCACCAGAAGCAAGCGTTGGCAGGTCGGGAGACTAGGCCGCAAACTGTCTTTGTGGTTCGAGGTGGGTGGCTTGCTTTTGGCTGGTGGGCGTGTGTGGGCGTGTGGGCTTGTCGGGGGCGCTACGCCAGAAATCCTGGCAAGCCCTGGCTGGTCCTGGTGCTGGTTTCTGCTGGTTTCTGGTGGTGGCCCGCACCGGGATCGACTGTCGCCCTTCTGGAAGAGGCGGCACGCCAGCCAAATAAGACGCTCGACGTATTGGCTGACTGACTGTCACCGACCGGCAGAGGGCGCACGAGTACTGCGTCTGAATGAGTCTTCTGTTCCATTTCTTTTTTCCTTCTTCCACTTCCACGGGGAAGCATGCGAGCAACAACCCTACCTACGTAGCAGGAGCGTGGGCGTACCAAATTAGACCAAGATGTATAGACGTAGGCGGAGGCGTAGCGCGTGGGAGGTGTGGGTGCAGGTTGCAGTTGCATGCTCCATACGTACATACATACATACATACATACATACATAACCTACATGCATTCGTACATTACATACTCCGTACATACTCTACTCTGCTCTCTTGCTTCACCGACCGATGGCGCCCCTACCTCAACACACACACACCCTCCCGGGGGGGGCATGTACGACTCACGAGGATCCAAACGCCTTCAAGGACGGGCTCCAATAAACCTCCAATAAAACTCCAATATGCGACCGCCGAATCGTGGATTTGATGGCGCGTACAAGCTCGAATACACCGCAGCGCGGCCAGCGAAACAGAATGTCAAGGCATGTTCACGGCTGGCTGTGGCTTGCATCTGATCCCTCCATCACCTCCCCAAGCCTTCCACTCACAACGGCGATCTGCGTGGGACGGGGCCTTGAATCAGGCCGCCTGTCCAGTCCTCCTCCGTCCTCCGCCTCTGCTGCTGCTGCTGCTGCTGGCTTGCTGCTTTGCGTCTGCTTCCTTCTTGACTCCCATGCTCACAAAACACAAAACCAGCGTGACGTGACAGCCTCCATCTCCTCCTCCCCCAACCCTGACCCCATCCGCAATTGTAGCGGGACCAGTCGCTAGCCAAAACTCCACTCCTCCCCTCCCCCCGTCTCCACAATAATTGCCCGTCATGCCTGCCCTGTAAAAACCCTTTCGAGCCACCGCTTGCCCATCCATTTCCTTCCTACCCGGTGATCGCCTGCCCCAATTAATCGCTTTCAATGTCCGTATCTCGGGACCGGGGAGCTATAAATTTCTATAAATATGGGGCTCATGCAGCTGGTCTGACAAGGCAAGATTGAGAGCGGCGGTGCGGGTTTAGACTAGATTAACCGATGCAAGAGAGGCACATGGGCAACCTATATGCTTACCAGACTTGACAAATGTCCGCGTTGGACTTTGCAATCAGACCAGAGCACCAGGCGAATCACACTGGCACTGTTGGACCTGCCAAGTAGACCGTTGTGGTCCATTTATGCACGGTTTCATCTGTGCCGCTACTTTTGGATTTAAGGGACCGGGTGAACCACGCGCGAGACGAGACTGAACACCTGGAGCCGCTTCATGTGCTAATGTTATCGTACACTATTATTGCTCCTCGACTACATAGTCAAACAACGCTCCATCGCGCATTTTATCATGTCGGCCAAGATTGATGGACCGCCGAACCCAAACCACAAAGGCAAGAGTACCGCGATGAGTAAATGGTCTTTTCTCTTCTTTACGCTTAAATGGGCCTATACCACTATCACAGTCCGAAGACCGGAAGGTAACGGCCAGAGTGTGGTAAAGTGACTGTTCATACTACGCCATAGCCAAATCTCGATATGAGACAAATGGGCTTCTCACAACATGGGACCCTGCAAGCAATGGCCGCTGACGAGGAAGTTGCCTTACTGTGCCCTTTGATGGCGGCCCTGCTTAGGTTATTTAAACTGAAAGGAGGGGGCACAGGAATTGGAGCCGGAACATTCAGGAACTTTTGATGTTCGCAAGCGCCGGACAGTCTGGACATTTGAGAAGCTCAATCTGCACCAATGTTGGATCCAACATTCGTTGGCGCATACAAGTCCAAGTTTGCTGCGTCTTGAGGCCGCGCATTAGTAGCACGACATTAGTTGAGAAGTTCCAAACGCCTCTCAAGTTTCGAGGTCGCGCAAGCCTTGTCTTTAAACAAAGGTGATGTTCTCGCCTCTGACAGGTCAGTCACCACACAAAGCGCTATGCAAAGGGTCCTCAAAGGAGCAGGCGCCTTTCAAGAGGTGCGACAATAATCAAGCAGCGGACGGTGCCGGGGACAAAGACAAATCACTGTTCACGTCAGCTGCTGACCTGAGATGAAGTGGAGAGAATCCTACCTTGGGGTCTTGCAAAGCGGTGAGTATGACGCAACTGTCATGACCCGGTCCTTTCGGACCAGAGATACAAATGGGTGGCTTCGTGTGAGGTTGAAAGAAAGTTGGACGGTGTTCGAGGAGAGAAAGAAACTTCGCCAGCTCGCTAGATCTTCTTGGTCTAGGTAGAATTCAGATAGTCACGTGATGCAGAATACTCGGAACGGAACAACGTGTCGGGTGCCCTAATAGTGGGCCGGGGGTCTGATGTCGATGTCGGTGATGTGTCTTTAAATCCTGGGCAATAAATTCCTCAGCCTTCACTTCCGCCAAACTTTTCTGGAAGTTTGATTCTTACAGTGGCAGCCGCAAACGGCATCGGCGCAGACTCCTCAACCTTTCCTCAACGACGAAATCTCTGAAAATCCCCGCCTGCTGCTGCTACACCAGTGAAAATGAATCAACAACAGGGTCCGCCTCAAGGGCCGCCCCAAGGGCCTCCTCAAGGGATGCCTCAACCCGGCCAACAACCTACGCCTGAACAGATCGCTATGATGCAGCGACAACTAGCTGCAGAAGCTGAGAAGCGTGGCCTGACAGTTCAACAATATGTTGAACAACTGAAAGCACAGGCAATGCAACAGCATCAGGCGCAATTGCGGGCACAGCAGCAGCAGCAACAGCAACAGGCCCAGCAACAACAGGGTGGAGCACAGCCAATTCAGCCAGGGCCTCCAAAGCCTGAAGCGATAGCAGTAGCCAATTTCTTGAAGGGTCAAGAGCTGAAGCCAAGGACGGTGATTTTGGACGAGAAGAGGAAAGACATGTTTCGAGGTGTGCTTTACAAACCCCGAGCCCGTGGATACATCTGACAAACATAAACAGTAAAACGAGCTATCCGCGCCCTTCAGTCCCCGGCCTATGCCAAAGCACGCTCAAAGAACAATCTCCTGCCTGAAGTCAGTGACCGAGCATCTGCGGAGAATACGTTTAAATTGCTCCCTCTTTCTCTCCTAGCGCTCCGTGTGAACAAAGTCGATCCGCACCATGGACACGAGGGCCACAACCACGGCAAAACCAAGCGTGTCAAGGGACTCTGGACTGTACGAATCGAGCAACATCAAGAAGCTGGCGATGACCACTATTACGTGTGGCTCTATGAAGGCTCTCAATGGAAGCAGAAGCTGTATGCCGTGGGCGCATTGTTGCTCGTCGTAGCCATTGTCCTGTTCCCTCTATGGCCGCTGATCATGAGGCAAGGTGTCTGGTATCTTTCCATGGGCATGCTTGGCCTCATCGGATTGTTCTTCGCCATGGCCATATTCCGATTGATCTTGTTTATTATCACTATGTTTGCAACCCCGCCCGGGCTGTGGCTATATCCCAATCTTTTCGAGGACGTTGGCTTCTTCGATTCTTTCAGGCCTCTCTGGGCATGGCAAGAAGTAAGTCACTGCAACGTTTGTTATATTCAGGCCTAACCATTTGCACAGACTGCCGAAGACATTAAGAACAAGAAGCGCGCAAAGAAGGAAAAGAAGGCCGCGAAAGCAGCAGCAAAGGCTGAAGCAGCCGCCAATGGCAAACCTCAAAAGGCAAAGAAGGGCGGACCAGCTTCTCCACAGCCTGCTGCTGCCGCTACCGCCGCTCCACCAGCTCAAACATCCGCCCCAGCGGCTGCCCCTGTAGACTCTGCGCCGAAACCCACCGGTTCTGAAGCAAAAGAATCTGGCTCCGTCGTCCAGCGCGCAAGGCACGCAACCGTCGAGGAGGCCGACGACGAGTAAAGTGCATTCGTACTCTAAGGCTTCGGCGCGGTCTTTCCGGCTTCATTTGAAGCGCTTTCTTGACCCCTTTACCTCTCCTATCTACCTGCATTTTGGATAGAGACCGTCGTACATATATCCATCCATTCGTACCGTCTAGTTCGCTCTATAGCTCCCGGGAACGAATTCACAGATGAATGCATGACAGTCCAATCCAACTCTTCCTTTCCCCATACCCCCCTCATCCAAACCCCATCAACATATCCCCGGCGTTTTTCGGAGCAAGAACCATGCAATGACGGAAGATAGGCAAGGAAAGGGTATGATCTGACATGGCATGGCATGGCATGGCATGAATTGGATAGGACAAGCATGTTCGTACGGTAGTTGAGTCGAGTTGAATAACATGTTAATCAGTGTGTGACGAAAAAAAGAGTGCCGAAAGTTCCTCTTTCCCTTTCATCATCGAGTTCCTATCCTGTCCTCCCTCTATTTGTCAATCCTAGTCTTTTTAAGCCTGTGATCTTGGGATAGCGAAGCATGGGATGAACGTATGGCAAAAAATGGGCTAGCGAGTGAGTGATTGAGCTATCTGCTTGATTAACCTTGCTAGTGGGAGTCAGGTGTGTGGGTTTTGCTGTTTGGGTTGGGGTTGTTCATAGTGTATTATACCTATTCAGATTCATTAGCTGTTCACTTCGCTACAATTTCCTGGCTTCTTTATGCTCCATTCCTGTGGAGAATAAAATGGTGCTGTACAAAGGTCACATCGAAAATCAAAATTCGATCCGTCTTTTGCTCGTAGCATTCACTGCGTTATGCTAGACTGTGCTGACTATGCCGTACAAATGGCTATACTATTTGTGTATCCGAAAAAGGTAGAAAGATCCGGTACGGAGTGGAATGACTATTCTCATAAATGTCGTATCGTCTGATTACGCCTTCGCGCCTATGCCCTTGCCAATGCTACGCAATGCAACGCAATGGAAATCATGTGAAATACAAACTGGTAGATCCTTCCCGTGTCCTTTTACTTCCAGATGCCTACACCCACTCCCACGCCTACATTGCAGCCCAAGAAAATATTGCAATATCTTGATCCGGGTTTCGTTACTATATGTGCATGTCTGAGGAAAATCCAAAGGGGAAGCTTCGCAAGTTTGAGGACTTGTCCCAGGCAGCAGTATCGAAAAGGGAGGGGCTTAAGCTTCGGGGGCTTCGACGTTTGCTTGTGTGTTTCGTCTACTGATTGGTGGACTGCTGTGTAGACTTGATGGATTTACTGGAGAGTGCGTAATCGCGGATGTTGGGTTCAATTCATTTAATTGTCTCTCTGCACATACCCTCATCAATACATCTCCTTATCAGACGAAGGATAAAAGCACTTACCTAGCTCGCGTATTCGTAGCTTAAGCATTTGGTTCTCTCGGGTCAACATTTGGGTCTCTGCCTGATAAAAGGCGCTTTCATCCCGCGTAGCCCCCATTGCGGACCCAGGTAAGAATTCGTTGCTTTCCTGTGGTCCTCCATGCCCAGACATGGGACGTAGGGCTGGTGAGCCACCATGGCTGCTTCCTCGAGATCTATCTGCTATTGAAGAGTGTCTGCTGATATTTCCAAAAGGAGAGCGGGAACGCGGTTGGGCGATGCTGCCTGGCAGCTGAGATATGGGTGGCTGAGAGGGGTGAGGAAGGGAGAGGGAGCGCTCCGATGTGGGAGTGCTGTCGTCAACGGCGGAGGACGACACTTGTTGTTGGTTGCCTTGGAGGACACTGATCTGGGCTTGCTGCTGGCGGATCATATTGAGCAGGCGGTTCTGACATGAGTTAGACAATGATGGTGCCACGTTAAGTAAGTGATGCTTCTGAGCGAGCGTGTACATACCACTTGACCCTCTTGTTCGTATTCAAGTTCTTGATGCAATTCGCCTAGGCTGGGGGCACGCTCGTGATGGGGGCTATGTGGCCATGGAGCCCGGGTCCTACCTGACGGACTCAATTGGAGCTCGCCCGGTGAAGGGATGGTCGGGTCATTCAGGTTGAGGTTCATTCGAATGCTGGATCGTCGACGTGCTCGGTCGACGTCCCTCCGCATAGAGCCTGATGAGGCTCTGCGGGACTCTTCATTCTGGATGCCTGCATTCAAGGTAGCAGCGGCGGCGAGTGAATGAGGTGGCGTATGTGAGGCGGGTGGGGATTGGGAAAGGTTGCGTGAGGGGTCGTTCAAGGAAGCCATTCGTGTTTGCAGAGATGATGCAGCTGAGGGGGATGGGGAGGGAGGCAGGGAATTAAGATCTGGGGCCATTGTGAAGGCGCTCGATTTAAAGCAGAGTACCAATCAAGGAACGACGCAGAGTCTGCTGTGCATAGGACTACGCCGGAGTGGAGGCGGAGGCGGAGGGGGCATGTGGCCTGGAGAAAGGTGCAAAGTGCAGCCGGCGCAGAAATCTGGCGTTGTTGTCTCGCGATGTTCGGCTGGATGCGGGGCAGAGCAAGGCAGGCAGAAGGCGGGCAGGCATGACGACGGCGGTCGACTCCGGCGGGCAGGCGCGCGTTGTGGGAGCTGGCACGCTGGTAGAGAGGGGCACACCGGCACACCAGGGCAGAGGCCGCAGTGGTAAGCACTCACGCACTCACTCACACACTCACGCACACACACACACCCACGCACCCAACGGAACCACTCAAGGCCAGGAAGACCCGCCCAGCTTGCCAGGCCCCAGTATTGCCTAGGTAGGTATCTAGTGAGCCGACGCCAAAAAGCAAAATGCAGGAACAAACGACTTTTCCTCCTTCTACCTTGTACCTCTCCAGAACTTGACATGGGCAAAGATTGACTACCAGCTAGCTGCATCTCAGCCTCCGCCTGCAGAGCGCCAGTCCTTCCTCGCAGCTCTTGGTCGTGTTTATCTCAATGTCGTTTCGTACTCTTACTCTTACTCACATTCAAAAGATGCAATTGCAGCCCTGGAGACCAAAAACACACGTGCCTGAGACGTGTCTGGACGTGTCCTCTGCGCGGCCATCACCTTTGCCCTTCTGAAAGTGTGAGCGGCACGCACCTGCAGTCCATGCATGGTTCGATGGCAGCGTGATCTGCCGTATGGGCATTGGGCAAACCCAGTCTGTGCACATGCATGTCCTTCACACACTCTCCCGGGTCCCAAGGCTGGAGACGAGGAACGGGACGAGGGGCCAGAGACGAGGTGAGAACGCGACGCGTGAGTCTTCTGTGCGGAAATACTGGCACTCTAACTTCATGTCCTTACCTAGGTAGATATCGCCTGTGGCTTGCACGCAGTCTAGCAGCTTCATTCCACGACGGCTACACGGCCATGACCATTACAGTACATCGCTAAATTTACATACTTGGGCCGTCTTACTATCTACTGAGTCTATGACCCACACCAATATTATGACAAACCTCGGTCAAACAACAACAACACGTCTGTCGCGACAATCACGTATGTCTTTTGGGCGGGGAGATTTGACCTACCCGTGGGGAATGCACCATCAAGAACCATTATCACATCTAAAAGACGTGCAGCTCAATGTGACCATTACCATCACTCTCGGCACTCTACATTACACGCTTGTCCCCTTTGAAGGGATCTCTTTGCCGATTTCAGTATTTTGGAGAGTGAGCCATCACATCCGGTTTGCCTATTCCAACTACATTGCTTCAGGGATGTGGAATTGCAGCCCGCCCATTGAGTTGGCGATGCCCCACGCGCACACCTCCACGAACCTCTGCCCTACACCCACGGCTATGTGGCGGAAGGGGGATGCTTGCCGTTGCCCATTCCGCGCGAATCAGGCCTCTTCGGAGGCGTGGGCCTGCCGAAGTCTTGTCAGGTCGATCAAGCCCGCAGTCAGAAAGGGCCAGCCGTTGCTGGTACCGCTAAGGGACGGTTCACACACGCCTTGGGCTCGAGGAGAAGGATCAGGAGTAAGTACAGACGGGTTGGGGCTCGATTGACGGCCGCGCCACAATATAAGTCCAACTCGGGCATCAGAGGCGGGCAACTACTGTGCTATGACAGACTCGACACGCTCCTGCTCCTGACATGCTCCCAGGTTGGATGGATCAGATTCGCGGTGGCCTTGAGTAGAGTAAGGTTGACTCGGATGGGGAACGCTGAGCATCCCGCGCAACCCTCTTGGGCCTCAAAAGTCGACCTTTTGCGGTCGTCAAACACGGTCAAAACCGCCACGAGCGATAGTCTGATAACCCCCGCCACCAGGAGGGGAGAAATGGGCATAGTGTGACATGTGCCCGGCGCCATGGGCCCTTTAGCCCTCTTGGCGTGTGAATAGGGGCCACCGGCCGGCCCCAGGCCTCTCCAAATCACACAACGCGGAACCGTGAGAACCTCCCCTGCGGGTAGCTCCAAGGTAGCGTAGCCCTTCCCATTCACCTCTGCATCGCTTCCACTCCCTTCAATCGACGTTTCTCAAGACGTTTCAGTCCGCCTGTCCCTCTCTCCCTCTCCCTCTCTTTGCATACCACCCATCGCCCTCGACTCGACTCTCTGTCTTTCTTTTCTGGGGGACACATGTCTGTTACACTCGTTTGATAGTTCTTTTGCTCCTGGCCCGCCGGCCCTACACTCCTTTGATTCCCTCGCAAACTCTTCCTTGCGGCTTGCCCAAGATCTTCACACAACCCAACACGGCCCCGGCCGCTCCCAGCCCTCGCCGCTGTCAGACCTCGAAGAAATATCCCGAGTCCAACAGTTTCTCTCTCTCATCGTTTCTGTCCTCTCACCAAGACCTCTGTCTCTCAAAGCCTTGTTCCCTGCCGATTCGTTCCTTAACACTCGTCGTAATTACCGTACCACCAAATTGCGAAACTTTCGACAAGCGATCCTAGATATACCACGATCCTACCTATTACCCTTGGCCCCGCTTCTACGAGAAATTGCGCGCCCATCTATATTGCACTGCCCACGCCTGGAGGTTGAGGGCCCGTTCATGTATCTGCCCACCGACCAAGCGACCCTATATCGCCGTTGATGCCATGGCAACTCACGGCCATAATTCACGCAACCCTGCCAATGAACCCTCTTCAACCTTTCGCTGGCGTCGCAATCGCTTCAGCACGAACCTTCTAGACAATGCCTCTCAACAACCAACACCTGCTCCAGCCCCAGCCCCGACTATAGTGACCCCTCAGCCGACGAGTAAACCTGCCACCAAACTCGAGCGTACCCCGTCCAAGATGTCTCTATTTAACTTGTTCAGTAAGCCGAAGGTGGAGAAGGCTAGAGGACACACGGAAGTTGGGTTAGCAGTTCCGATGCAACCACAACCTCAACCACAGTCTCGACCTACTCCGATCCCTGAATCGCCTCCAAAATCATCGTTACGCCCAAACCCTTCGCCTGCTCAGCAGCAAGTTCACCGATCGCGATCTAGTCAGATGCTCAGGCCCATGTCGCTTCGGCCTACGAGTGTGAAGAAGCAGGCGGAACACTGGGAGCCCCCACCTCTATTCCAGGCGTACCCGCAATCGATCAAGTACGCTACTGTGCAATCTTGCATGTTCTCTCCAGATGTTCTATTGAGGACACAGAGCCAGAGACGGCAATATGATTTGCTTCGTGAAAGGATGGATAGTCACCGGGATCTTACTGCCACGTTGGAGCCGGAAACCAAGAAGTTGGAGAAATCGCACAAGCGCCTCATTTCAAACTCTGTGTTGCACCCGCCAACCCCGCAGCTGACCAACAAAGTTTACGTCCTTGTCACAGCAGGTTATATCCTGCAGTATGCTGGGGATGGGCCTTTTGACAGGTTACCGGAGAAAGTTCTCCAGCTTGGAAAAGAATCGGCTGCATTCGCATGTGATCTTATTCCGGGCAAGCATTGGGTGCTGCAGATTTCACAAAGCGCAAACGAGGACGGCACTGTATCTTTAGGACCAAAGAACTCACTTTTGTCAAGGTTGCGGTTACAAAATGCCAGCGTCAGGCGAACGGCAACGAGTTTTCTATTGGTCCTCGAAAGTGCTGAAGAGATGGACTCCTGGATGACTACGGTCCGGAAGGAAATTGATAATTTGGGCGGAATGAAGGCCAAAGAGAAGACTATTCGAGAATCGACATCAATAGACGAGGAACCAGAGAAACAATCCCAAGAAATTCCAACACCTAGACGTCGTCAACTTCCACAGCGAGACGCAAATCGCGTTAGCATGCTGGGCCCGGTCGATTCACCGCTTCAATCGCAATACTCAGATTCTCCAAAGATTGTAGCGTCTGATTGGGAAGGCAACCGGAGCGAGAAGACATTGAGCATCGCTGATACCTCAAGTCTCCACTCTCGACAAAGCACAAATCGAAGATCTGTCGAAGCGCCCTCTATTGCTACTACTGTAGTTTCCCAAGAACAGCTACAATTGGACCAACTACGAGAGCGATCGCGGTATTCGTACATGTCGAGTAACACATCCATGTCCGGAACCGGGACCAGAACCACGTCCAGAAATTCTTCGCCGGCTCCAAACTCTCCGCTAAAGGAGGGTTTCTCGCCCGCCGATGCTGAGCCGCTTCGAAGCGCAACGTCCCTCAGGTCGTTTCACATGAACCCCAGCAACGCCACCTCGACTCGTCGCAGATCCATGCAACCACTTCCCATCACCAATGAGGACAACTCTCTATCCGCCAGCTCCCCAACAGTCACTCCGCAGCGTCATTCCATCTATGGTCCTACTTCACCTACTATCCGAGAACCAGGGAAGGATATCAACGTCCCGACGACTTCGTCATTCTCTCGCCCCACCAGTAACACTCGTTTCAGTACCCATACTCCTGTGAGATATAATGCTAGGAGTTCAAGTGCACCACCTGCAAGAAATGGCACCATCTCACCACCCCCGCGAGATCCTGCACCACCACCAGGTCGGCCCCAATCAACCATCGGAGGCCTCTCCAACACTGCTGTCTCGTCCCCGTATGGCGTTAACCGCCTCTCGCAAACCCCTAAACCTTTCCTGCGACCTCTTCCAGTGCGGCCCCAAAACGCAGATCCATCCGTAGTTGTACCTCGCCGTCTCTCCTCTCTAGGAGGACCTGGTCCAGCGCCTATTCCTCTTGGCATCGTTGTGAATCGCTCTGTCACAACACCTGCAAGGCCGCCCTCAACATCAGCAAACCAGATGGATACGGTTAAACCTGCGCCAGCAACATCTCAACAGCTACGCCGCCCAACAAGCGTACAGATACGGTCCAATCCTGCACCATTCCTGTCGACATCAAGACCAATGGCTGCTTCTGGTCGCACTGGTTCTACACTATCTTCTGGAGGTATCAAGAGAGTATCAAGTACGCCTGCGATTCACCAGAGTCCCTCCAACCCTGCTCTCAAGCAACAGGCACAGCAGCAACAGGCTGTGCCTCGCGGCGTTATCCCGCGACGGAGCATGCCAGTCATGGGGCTGCCTCCTCCAGCTCCTCCACCCAACATGCCTCTACCACCGCCACCACCTGTGTCCGGTGTACGACCTGTTGTGGTCTAACTGTCCCTTTCGGTCCTTTCAGCCATTTCCTATGTCTTTAACATCGATCAAAAGTGCGATATCCTCTACACGGCGTTTTCGGTCTTGGGTATGTGGGTTACGGGGGAATCAGGGAACAGGGGGGATCCATCCTTCACGACGTCATGTTTCCAATCATTTTCATTCTACCCCAGAAAAGAACTCCAGACCCGAGTTTAGTTTCTTATCTCTGTTATACTATTGCCGCGTCTTGTCGTTTTGTCTGTTATATGATACCTGTCTTTCTTGCTGCTTACCCGGTTTCACTTCTCATATACCTGTCCCGTCGGCATATCTGTTCGCTTCTCACGCCACCGCCACCGCCACAAACCACAACCATCACATCCCGGGTCAGGTCTTTTTTATTCTCTGATTCATGTATTTTTACTGTTGATTATATTATCCATGACGGACTTCCAAGTCACACGACCTGCGATTTTATGTGGCTGGGCGGGAAGAAATACTGCGTTTGGATGCTTGGAGATTCGGAGCCGCTTTCAAGTCTTCAATAATTCTTTTTTGGTTCATGGGCTGGAGGGACATGCGGATGTATGGATGTATGTGTGGGTGGTGGATATGAGTGGGAAATCGATTAATTGCCGTGGCTCTAGCTCACTACGCACGTATATTATATATCATATCAAGTCACGCCAGCCTTGTTTTGGGCACAGGACATAATCATTTTTTTGGTCTTTTGCACACGTCTCGTTATGATGCTAATGCGTCCCTTTGCCCCAAACAAAACCTGATATAGGAATCACATAATCCGTGCCATGCTACAGCAAGCCAAGCACCCGACATAGCCTCTTTCTCTCGATTGATCCCCACCCCCGGAAAAAGCGACCTTTAAGACGCACGGTATATACATATACCTATACTTCGCCACTTTAGCCTCATTCCACCCCATTCCGTGCACAACCCCACACACAGACAACACAGACATATAAAACGGCGTCCGGGTGCCCTCGTAACTAACGGTCTCCGCATCCGGCTAGATATACCCTGTACCCTGTTTTGTCATCCTTGCCTTCCTTCTATCCATTTGCATGTATGTCTATGATATAGGTAAGCCCCATTTGTCCTTGATACTATAGACCCCTGTGGTATGGAAGATTTTGGTATTGCTGGGTAGGGATTTGGAGGGGAGGAAGGGGAGGGGAGGGATGGGGCCGCGCTTCTATATGGAAGGTTTTAAGCGAGAGGTATGGGGTGGGTTAGGGATTGAGTTGGTTTATGGGGAGGTGTGCAGAGATTAGGTTGTGTTTGTGAAGTGGGGTCAGGGTGAGGCTGGAGGTTCGGGATAGGATGTGAACTAAAGGGAGAGAATGGAGATATTCTAGTTGAGCGAGGGTGCAGGGTGTTAGTATAAGACTCGATTTTTTCCAAGAGAGGTTTTGGAGTTCGTATAGTATTGTTCGTCGATGGCTACAGGTGATGATGATGTTTTCGCGGTAGCGGGAACATTTTTGCCTCGACTAATGTAATAGAGCGTGGGACCTCGATGAAGAGGTGTCATAAATAATTGTGGAGCCAGCAGGATTAGAAGAATCCTACCATGAAGTCGTAACCTGAATCTCTCCATGACCGAGCTTTTGGATGGGCACTTCATCCTGGGGTCTCTTCGTGGCGAGAAATGGTGATGCATCTTATCTATTAGCGAGGATGCTGGATTAGGGAGGTCATATCATGGTTCTAAGATATGAGCAAAATCTAAAGAACTCATAGACAGATATAAAATTGCGTATACAGAATTGTAAAGATCGTTGACTACCTATGAAATGATTGGTAGACACGAGAGCCATTAGTCTCGTCCAAAAGTAGCCTAGCTCCTCAACCCGTAAACGCGACCATCGCCCGTGATCACAATCTCTGAACTTCCATCAATTACCAATTATATCCCATTTCAGTCACCTAAATCGTCTCTGAATTAATCAAATGCCTCCTCGGAAGAAGATCAAAACGCCTAAAATATCCACATCCCTCATCACCAGACCAGAACAGCACGTCTCTACCGCGGTGCCTCCGACGCGTCAACATGCACTTTCTTATCACTATGCATTGCTTTTGCAAGATGGTGACGGCTGCGAGGCATTGTTGAAATGGTTTGATAGTGTCAAGGAAGAAAGACAGATGCCGTGGAGGAAAGCGTGGAAGCATTTTGGTACAGATGAGAATGCGGACGCAGAAAAGGGGAAGAGGGCGTATGAGGTTTGGGTTAGTGAAGTTAGTAAGTTCAGTCTCTCATGAATTCTAGTAACTCTCGACACAAAACTTCTGTTAAGAGGCCAGCTTGAATTGTTTCTAACGGGTTGAAGTGCTCCAACAAACAAGAGTTTCTACTGTAATCCCTTATTTCAACAATTGGATCTCGAAATGGCCGACAGTCCAGGACCTTGCAAAAGCCGAACACGATGACGTGTTGGCTGTATGGAAGGGACTGGGATATTATTCCCGAGCTACGCGTCTTCACCAAGGTGCAAAAGACATGGTTGACAAGAGGGAGGGCCCTTGTCCCATTCCAAACACCGCTGACGAGCTTCAAAACTTCTCCGGGATCGGTAGGTATACGGCTGGGGCCATCTCAAGCATTGCTTTCGGAGAACCCGAGCCTGTACTTGATGGTAACGTAGCACGGGTTTTAAGCAGACAACTTGGCTTGTATGCCGATGTCAAGGACAAAAAAGTTTCCGATCTGCTCTGGACTGTCGCCGATGACCTAGTAAAGCACGCTTCCGGTTATCCCGAAGCGCAGCAGAGCGCAATACCGGGGAGTTGGAATCAGGCCCTGATGGAGTTGGGCTCGACCATTTGCACCCCTCGCCCGAAATGCGGCGAATGCCCTATTCGCGAAACATGCAGGGCGTTCGCTGAAGGTGAAGCCCTTGTAGATAAATTTAAAGCTGACACACCGGACATCGAGGACGCATGCTCATATTGCGACCTGTTAGACACAGAGGATCTGCTTACCGTTCCTGAAGGAGGGGAAGATGATGGTGATACAAAAATTTCCAAAAAGAGGAAAGGAGAAGCAAAAGCTACTAAGACGATATCACATTATTTCACCACTACGGGGCCTAAGAATCGCTCAAGCGACGATAAGGGTGGCACCGATAAACGCGCCTCAAAGCCACTCGCTGATAGAACTAAGAAACGCAAAGCAGAAGACCTGGAGGCTCGGTCCAGATCTGTAGCCACATACTGTGCGCTCTTTCCCAAAAAAGTTGCTAAGAAGCAGGTCGCCGAGGAGGAGTGTGTGGTTTGCGTTGTAGAGCTGCGATCAGCAAATCAAAAGACAAGCAAATGGCTCATTGAACAGCGCCCGGCAAAAGGTACGGCATCGCAATTACATGACACAATGTGTAGAAACCTGGCGCTTACTGTAGCACAACAGGCTTATTGGCATCTCTCTGGCAGTTTCCCCTCTCGACAATTTCTCCGACCAATAACACAGCATCATACCGGAAGTCTTCGGCAGTGGAGTTCCTATCAAATCTCGAAATCCGTAATGCAAAACATATGGCCGAATTAGATACGTTGGTACATATCTTCAGCCACCTAAAGCTAACGATGCACGTCCATTCCTTCAGAATAGACGCGGGTAGAGAAGCTGACCAGTGTCGAGTCTCTGTTGACGCACCAAGGCGTAAATGGGTCGCTACCGAGGCAATGGACGACGAGACACTGTCCACAGGAATGCGAAGGTGCTGGGAAGTTGTCAAAAGAAGCGCATCCCACGTACCAACACCATGAGCGTGGTACCCACGCGCCAAGGGAATCCTTATCATCGCCAAGCCACGGTTTCCGCCCCGCTACCCACCCTTCCCCAGGATTTGGGGTGCTCGAGAGATAACAGCCTGGGAGAGGTGTACTTACTATTCCTGATCCGTGAAATATATCCAGCCTCGGTGTCTTGACGACCCTCGACTCGCCAGATTGGCTGTTTCGTGACGGCCGACTTGACAGGGGAGCCTGATACGAGGTGAGGTTACTCAAGGATAAGACTCTCATCATGAGATATAAGCTCGCGGTCTTGCCATGTGGTAGTGGGTACCCGTAAGGTCTGTCATTGAATTTGTTGACGTGAGATATTGCTTGGCCGTCTTCAATCATGGCCGAACCTCCAGTTCCAACCCCAATTACGGAATGGCCCGACTACAGTGTGATGCCTACGGGAGGCGATGTATTCACCCAAGATCTAAACGCGCCGTACGATAAGGGCGACTTGTGTTGGATCTTGATCTGCTCATGTCTTTGCTGGTAAGTATCTGTTTACTTCTCTGGATGCGATGAATGCTCACAAATTGCAGGCAAATCACTCCTGTATGATCATATTAACTATCGTGACCTACTACATACATCTGATTGATTGAATTAAACAGGCTATTGGTTTTCTATACGCTGGGATGCACAGAAGGAAAGCAGCGCTTACGATGATTTTTCAATCGCTCTTCTGTGCTTGTGCTTGTGGCATCCAGTTTTGGGTATACGGGTTCGCAATCTCTGTCATTACGGTCCGCTATTATTTCTAACATTGGCCAAAGGTATTCACTATACCAGTCCCATAGCGACAGTTCATTTCTCGGCAACATGTCACTTGCCGGCCTTCACAACGTGCTTGCATACCCCTCTCTAGCGAACACCGCCATTCCAGACATCCTCTACGCCTGTTTCGGTTTCACCTTCGTCACGGCAACGGCAATGATTTTGGCCGGAGCTATGCTTGAGCGTGGACGACTCTGGCCAAGCATGCTATTCCTCCTCTGCTGGACCACTTTTGTTTATTATATTCTAGCATATTTCGAATGGAATCCCAACGGGTGGCTTTACAAATTGGGTGTCCTCGACTTCGCCGGCTCTGGTCCCGTGCATATCGCATCGGGCTTCTCTGCCCTCGCCTGGTCCATTATGCTTGGAAAGAGGAAGGACCCTCACCAAGAGTCAATACATCATAAGATCCCACATTTCCGAGCACACAATCCTTTCTTGATGACCATTGGCACCGTTTTCATCTGGTTCGGTTGGTTCGCCTTCAACGGCGCTTCGGGCGCTTCCCTGACCATCAGGTCGGTCTACATCGTGGTCAACACCAACCTCGCAGCTTGCGGGGGCGGTATGACGTGGGTCCTACTCGAATATGCTTTCTCTCGAAAATTCAGCATCATTGGCTTCTGCAGCGGTATTATCTCCGGCCTGGTCGGCATTACGCCCGCTTGTGGTTTCATCCCGGTATATGTGGCGGCTCTCGTCGGGGCACTTACCAGTATGGCCTCCTTCTTTACAGTGAGGTACAAACACGTTCTTGGGGTAGACGAAGGCCTCGACATTTTCGCTATCCATGGCGTAGGTGGCGTTGTAGGAGATATCATGACTGGATTCTTTGCGGCCTCCTTCGTTCCAGCTCTAGATGGGGCATCCAACGCATACGAGGGCGGATGGTGGAACCACAACTGGAAACAAATGGGTTATCAACTTGCCGCAGCTTGCACCTGCGCCGTTTGGTCTTTCGTCATTTCCATGATCCTTCTTTTCATTATTGACCGTATCCCCGGTATGCACATCCGTGAAAGCGAAGAGGATGAAATCAGAGGCCTGGACTTCAAGTACCTCACTGATGTTGAGGGTGATACTGTGGTATTGTATGGCGCAGGTGCGATTACTCCGGGGATGGCCACCAGTGGTGTTAGTGGACAAGGGAGCGAAGAGCGAATGGGCCTCCCTGTTGTATCCGCCAAACAGGACTGAGAATAGGCACACCAATACATTATGAGCAGTACATTTGTAGAATAGCATGTGGGATGAGTATTGTGTTTAGCATTCATTTAGATTCATCGTTTAGTTGGCAGACCTAGTTAAGTATCAGATCGTCGTTCATTCCTAGTCCGAAATAAAGACTCAAACTCGCACGCAAGTCGTACTGCTTTAGCGCATATTAAGTGCCTCAAGACCCTTTCTTTTCCCCCGAACTCCACCTTTCTAATCCGGGGCCGAATCGTAGTTACAAGGCTACCCTAACAGATAGCAGTTGTCCCCGGCGCGGAAATAGCATCAGGAAGGAGAAAGCGTGGCGCCTTACCAGATCCATCCTAGAACGAAGCTTATCGATGAACGATAACTTAATCAGATCACAGACCTCGCCAACGTCACTTGTATTAAAAGCAAAACGGATTCCATCTCAACGACACTCTGTCATACCCGCTTGTCGCTCCTCGCTCCTTTTCCTCATTATGCGCTGTACATAATTGGCTCATTTTGTCTATAATTCTCGAGCCACTGGCGGATTCCTTGATCTTTTAACGACAATGTTCTCACGTGTTGCACCTGCTGTATCGACCTTTGCACGTACCTCGACCCTCCAGACAAGATCTAGATTGTTTTCGACAAGTAAGAGATTGGATGCGGACTTTACGCACGCGGTCATTGGGGGAGGGGTCGTTGGATTGGCGGTGGCGAAGAAGTTGCAGGAGAGAGATGGGGTTTCGACGGTTTTGATTGAGAAGCATGGGGCTGTGGGGATGGAGACTAGTTCTAGAAATTCTGAGGTATGGTAGTTCTGGGATTTCTTTTAACGTTGCGTTTTACCTTTCTTGACTATTGCGTCTGATCTACTTCATCCTCCCATGAGATTGCGGGATATTGACGGCGTTGCAACCAATTGATACGCTGGAGCGAAGTCAATGAAGCTGACGCTCTAAAAAGGTCGTCCATGCTGGCATATACTATGGTGCTGATTCGCTGAAAACCAAATTGTGTATACGAGGAAAAGAGCTATTATATGAGACTTGTTCAAAATACGACATTCCACACCGCAACTGCGGAAAATGGATTGTAGCACAGGACGCTGCTCAGTTCGCTGCAATCGAGAAAATGCACTCGTTCGCTTCATCTGCAGGTGTACCAACACACTTCATATCAAAGGAGGAGGCCCAGCAACGGGAACCAGATGTACGTGCTGAGGCAGGAGTCTTAGAGAGTCCCACCACTGGAATTGTGGACAGCCATTCCTTGATGCAATACCTCGAAGGCGATTTCGAAGACAAAGGTGGTATATGCGCATTTCAATCTTCAGTCACATCTATAACCCCTATATCCAACGGCAACGGCGGCTGGGAAATCACCACGACAAGCGCAGGCGAGGAGTCCACCATAACCGCCGAAACTCTCATAAACTCCGCCGGCCTATCCGCAATCGCTATCTCCAACATGATCCTACCTTCTGATCGCCATCGAACCCCATACTACGCAAAAGGCACATACTTCTCCTACGCCATATCCCACCCTAAACCAAAAATCCTCGTTTACCCCGCCCCAACGCCTGGATCCGGCGGACTAGGAACCCACCTTACCCTAGACATGGGCGGTCGCATCCGCTTTGGCCCCGATGTGGAATGGACGGATTCCCCCACAGACTATACACCCAATGCAAAGAACCTCTCAGCAGCCCTAGACGACATCGAATCGTACCTCCCGGGCATCGACCGCTCGGCAGTAGACCTCGATTACGTCGGTATCAGACCTAAACTTCACCATATCAGCTCTGCGTTGAGCGGAGGCAAAGGGTTCCAAGATTTTTATATCAAGAAGGAGGAGGGGTTTGAAGGGTTTGTGAATCTATTGGGTATTGAGAGTCCTGGCTTGACGAGCTCGTTGGCTATTGCGGAGGTCGTGGAGGGGTTGTTGTACCGGTGATGTTGCGTTGCGTGATTGCTACATGGCCTTTGTTAGAGCGAATTAGGCATGGCTGACGGTATTATGGTCATAGATATGGGATTTTGGATAGCTTATCATGACTGAGATAGTCTGGTTATGCTGACAATATGCTGGATATAGGAGACTATATGAACAACGAAACGACGGTTTAAGAGCCAGAGAATGGGAGATATGAGTACCGATGCACTCAACAATACATATAGAACAGATAAGAAAGACATTGGAAACGCAATATATACGCGATACAATAAAACGAGAATCTTCCAAGTCCGACAGGCGTGACAAGAGCAATAGGGAGAAGTCTGAAATGTGGATATAGAAATGCGAACAACCTAATCAACATAATCAATATTGATCATTGGGGGAAATAAGATTTAAAACCACTAGACCCCGAATTATATGGTTTTACGCATAAGAGACATATAAAAAGTGAGTAAAGACGAATACATTCATGTAATCTATATTCTAAGTTGGCCACTAGTTCACAATCTCGGGTACGATTTCACTTTCATTGACTGTTCAAGGACTCCATAATTGCTATCATTTTCTATTCCGTTATTCTTCGTTGATGAAATTCCTATGTTGCACCTGAATCAAGGGCGTACAGTTACATGTATACAATACTAGTCTAGCATTTCAACTAGGTACACCTTCATAGTCCCAACCACCGACGTTCCGTCTCCGTCTCCCTCTAACATCTTCTCTCCGATTCGCCGCGCACTTTACGAAGAATGTAAGTGCGGCTAGCACAAATATTATTACAGCAGCTACAGTTGGCACTACGACCACACGTGTCTTGTCCATATCTGTGCGTGGCTGATAGGGGCATGTCGCGTTGATGCCAATGGCCCAACAATTAGGAACATCGATGGCGTTGAAGTTGAGGAAGACGGCGTCGCTGTTACTTTCGGCGGAGTCGGAGGACTTCAGTGTTTCGAGAGCAGAGAGAAGATAGGAATTTTGGAGAGCTGTATGGGGGATGCTGAAGGCGTAATTCGGAGGGCAGGCGGTTTCGCCATTGAAATAAGTCACTCGCTCTTTGGACAGCTCCCACTGGTGGGGTTCTGTTGTGCTTTGGCACGCTATACGATACTTGGACTGGCAGTCTACGGTACGCCATCGACCTGAAAAGGGAGGTGTGGAGAACATTGCAGCGCATTTGTTGATATAGACTAGTCTTGAGTTGGACGTGGCATTTGCGGGTTCACCCGGCGCCCAGGTCCAAAGGGCGGAATGTGCGAATGCTAAATAAGGAAGAGGATTCTCGTCAGCCGTTTGATTGGAAAGTGTGGTGTTGAGAAATGGTGAAAATCCGCATGAGGTAAGGTTTGTGACCGAAGATATCGGCATTGTCGTGTTAGGGGTTGATCCAGGATTTGGATCCGGCACAGAAGCTATTGCCCAGGACGAATTCGTTTGAGGGTTGATCGAGGTGTCTGTCGGCGAGAAGAGGCAGCCAGACCTTAGAGTACCCTCAGAGTTGAATTTCGGATCGCGGAAAGAGACAATTTCACCGACGTCGTACATGGTATCGCGGTCTGCACCAACATCATATGCGGACATCTGTGGGTCAATGTTGCCGAATGCTACAAGAAGGCGGTGAAATTCCTTAAACTCCATGAAAACTTCTGTCGGCCATCCATTGTTAGTAAAAAGATTCCCATCCTGGTTCTTCTCTGATTCGTAGTAGCCCCGAGCGGGTTGATTGTCCCACTGGACATCGAACCAGGACTGATTTAGGTCACCACGTTCGTCTCGTAACTCATTGACAGAGTACAGATGATCCGAAAGATTCCCTTTGATAATTTCACTTAGCATATGCTCTGAATCAGGCAATTCTCCAGGATTTGGAGGTCGCCCTGGGTCGTTGGGCGAATCTACTGAAGCAGCAGCATGTATGTTGAGAATGAGGTGCGCTATGGATGCCTCCGTTGTGGTTGATGTTGCATCAAGATAATCTTGTAAAATACCCGTAAGAAATCCCAAGGTTACGCTTGATGTACAATTATATTTCCCGATCTGGAGCAAGGTAGTATCATCACCGATGGGGAAACTTAGGATGGACACAGTCGGGCTGGATGCCGACGCCGAGCCTGACTGGGTTTCTGAGGTGGAAGATACCTCAACTGGTGTTGGTGAGGCGGGAGTCTCAGTCGGTGTGGGTGTTGGGCCCGAATCAGAGTCCTGGCGAGGCATGGCATTGAGTCTTGCACGTAATGGCAAAAGAGTAGGCAAAACTCTATCACTTTCAGGATCAAATGATCGGCCATTGTTCACGCCCTCATCCTGGAAGGGTGAACGGGGAGCATTGGTAGCAAAGGCATCCTCGACAAATTCCTGCGCCTCGGACGGTGGGACCTGTACGGGACAAAGACTCCATTCGGTGCGGACAGAATCCCAATACACATCGACGACGAATCTCCGAAAACCCGAGGCTAGCAGGTTGGAGAGGCACCTCTGGAAGGCAGCATCCTCGTACTGGTTGTTGGCGAAGCATGCCGCAGTGAGGGATGCGCCTAGCACGGTGTGGTAGTTGATGGGCACTAGTAGGGCAACATCTCGTTGAGCCTGCGATGCCCCGATTAGGATACTGGAGGAGAAGAATGCGATCGGTGGGGGAGGTTGTGGGTGTGTGTGTGCGTGTCAGATGACTAGATGTGAGCCATGCACTTACCCTGAAAGCCTCATACCAGGGCTCGACGAGGGCCGCGCCCGGATCCGGGTCGTACAGCGACGACGATGACATGGAAGGTAGTAATCATCGAGCCGTGTCCGCAGTCTCGCTAGGGTAAAACGCTCATGACCGAGGCATGTAGCAGCATGTGATGTTATGTAAGGACGGAGGAGGGAAGAAAGAGGTTGATGATCGAGAGTGGATAACGCCGACGCAGAGGGTGCTTGTGGGGGTTGGGGGTTGGGCTCGTGTCGTATGCAGGCGCTCGAAATGTTGAAGTGATGAGATGAGATGATGAGATGAGGCTACTCGGACGTTGTTTGATCGACGTCAGGCTCTGGAGAAGCGAGCCGAGTGCACGTGACGTCTATCTGATTGGCGTCCGGGTAAAATGCAACGACCAATCAGCGATGCTGGTATTAGTCGTAGCAACCTGGAAATGCTGTGCCTCTAGGATCACAAAAGTTTAAAGCACACACACACTCCCTATTCGAGGTAGCTGATGCAGCGGCTTGCAGCAGCACCCCCCGGGTGCCGTCGTCAAAAGAGGCTGCTTATATACGGCCAGGAAGCAATTCCTGGCAATTAAACAACGTACTGGGGTGCAGGTGCAGGTGCTAGTTGCAAGGTGCAAGGTGCTGGTGCAGTCCAGTCCAAGAATTTCTCCCCACACTTGTGACTTAGTCGACGGCTGCTAAAGTCAGGATAAGGATCAGGGACACAGGCAACAGGGGACCACCGCTCCTCTGTCTCCGTCCCCAGCACCGTGTCACCGAGTCTCTTCTTCTGCCATTTTAAGCCATCAACCCTGGGCGTCGACTGGCCCTCACAGGCCCTCAAAGACCCTCGTAGCCTCGCAATCCTTCCCAACCCTCAAGGGTCGCAAGCAGCAATGCACGCAACAGGCAATCGGGGTCATCACCACGGGCCCTTGCCGTTCCCAGGAGCAAGGATCTCAACGGCCAGCCACGGTGAAAACGTGTCCGGAGTGATGCGGGTGCAAAAGGAAAGAAACCCTCGACACGCTGGTTCCGCGGTGCCAATTGAAACCCGCATCATTCAACGCCCTCGGCCAGGTCCCCTTCCACATGGACTCGACTTCGTACTTCATCCCGTCGCTCCGTCAACATGCCGCTTCGCGAGCTCCCCTTCCGTAATGTGTGCCTTTGTGTTGGGTATGGGGTAAAAGGGGGACGTGCTTGAGGCTGGAACGTCTCGTATATCCAAAGTTAGACATGTTTTCCTTTCCAAAGACCCGGAAAGCGAATAATAAGACCACCAACGGCGGAGGTCGCGGCTCACTATCTGCTAGCTACATATGTGTATACTCCATACCACATACACACACGCAATAGCAGTCAGCAACAGCCGGTCAGGCCTGCTACAGGGCACGCTGTATTGGATGGGCCTACATGCGTTCCTGGCCCTCACCGTCGGTACCTCGCTCGCTCCCTTCCCCATGTCGCAGCGGAACGGCTTTTGCCTCTCTCAAAGAAAATCCAACCCGGGACTTTCGACCGAATGTGCGGACAAGGGAACGAGGTGGCAAGCATGGTTTCTGTAACCTTGCTCCCACACCCCCATGAGTTGCCCATAGCCAATACCCGATCGTGAAATCTACCGAAACAGGAACACCGTTCGTACATCGCACGTATACGCATACGCAAGGCAACTTGTCAATATCCAAAGTCTATCTGATGGGGCACATGTGGGGGGGAGGTGCGAGCTTTAGGAGGGAGGAGGGTATTGAAGGAGGAGTACATACTCGGTAGGACAAACACAAATGCATGCAACATCAGCAAAATAATCGATTCTTGCAGCAAATTCGCCGGAGAAACGCAGTCCACCCCCATCCAGTCATTTATCCTCGGCCTTGGCCCAATGTTTCACTCATCCCTCGATTTTTCCTCTACGTACTCTGTACGTGTGTCTTTTTTCTTGTTCCTTTCCATCTGCCGGCATCTAACGTCGGGACGCACAATAGTCTGGTGTGACCGCGCGACGGTTCCGTTCCTATTCCCCTAGTCTAGGTAGTCACCCAGCAACGCAGAGCGTAGAACTTTCTTCCGCCCTTCTAACCCGCGCGCGCACCCAAACAACCTTAATATGCCACATTCACAGACCGTGGGAGCGAGGCAAGATCCAATAGTCATATTGACTATAGTCGTAGTTTTTCTATAGTTCGCCGACGCCTCGTAGACGTTTAGGCTTTGATTAGCAGCAACGGCACCACGTGTCCGAAATCTTGGTTATGAGCAGGTTCAGATCCAGGGACGGTCCGAGCAATCATTTTATCTCGTTTGTCGCGTGGCCAGGCAAGACGATATCACACCCTACCACACCCTACGAAGTTGGGAGGTGGTGTGGACATGCGGGCGACTGACTTGCTAGACCAACTAACCGGCTAGACGAAACAATTTATCGAAAATGTTGGGGTGGCTGGCGCTGCACTCTGCTGCAACTCTCAGACAAAAAAAGACTGAAAAAAAAACACAAAAACACGCGGCGCCGACCAGGCCCTGTATCGAATCTATGTAAGTCGACGATAAAGTCTGGTTCGCGGGCGCGCCGAACGTTTTGCATGTCAAGCACCTAGCCCATTCACGGTCGTCCTAATCCAGCCCATTCCCCCCCATCGCCCATATTTGCTGCATCTACCCCTTTTTTATCCCACCGATAATGAAGATAGTCGGTCATGAGGCTCAGGAGAATGTCGGCAGGCGGAAGACAAGGCACAACAATGATATTGTAAGTCCCTTTGGTACAGGATAGAGTTCGGACGGCGGCCGATCTAAGGCTAGAGCCTAGCTGCGATTTCGCACCGCACGCACGTACAAATCTGCACCGCTGCTCTGGTGGGGAGATCGTGGGTGCAAGCAGCCGCCCGCAAACCTTTCTGAGTAGGCAAGGTAGGTGGTAAGGGATGTAGCTCATTAGTTGGAGCACATGGCCCCCAGATCTGGTAATTACACGTTTTACGTTTTGGATCGGCTGGGTCAAGGTGGAGCAAACTTCCACACGATTTCTTCTTCGCTGGATTGTTCTGCCGAGACGCTGGCCGAGCTGGAGGACGGATGCGGTCAATAGTACGGAGTAGATGACGCTACGTTGCCGTTTGACTCGTTGTCTCGTGCGCTGTAGAATGGGTAGAAGGGTGGTTAGCTGTGGCGGGGTCCGAAATATGCCCGCCCTCCATGTCCCTTCCCTTCCACCCGCACGTCTACTAGCATTTAGTTGATGGACCCTGACATCTTTTGCTCTTTCTAGCGCTCCGTCCCCGTAAACAGGCGAGGAAATGCCGTCTTGTTGATGATCGTCATGGTGTTGACGTAGTTGTTTGAGGCCCCTGAAGGAAGTAGTCTGCGGGTAAGTCACCACCACCACATAGGAAAGGAGAGCGGATCATGTCTAAGTAAATTTTGGTTTCATTCGAGGGTTTTCCCCCCTCAGGTGGGAATGGGTATTATTATGTAGATATCCAAGATCTGGGTCTAGTCCTTGCTCTGCTCCGCTGTGTAAACATAAACATGAACGTGGACAAGAACAGATGCATGCATGCGATGAGATACTATGTCAATGCTGTCTCATGGTGCTCCTAAGAGCATAAACAAAATCGCTGTGGGCAAAACGCCTAAGAAATAGCAAAATGGATATGGAGCCAGAGCAAAGTAGATGGTAAAACAGGTGAGAAAAAAGATCCGCCGCCCAAATGGCCCTTTTCCGTACATCCTACAATTAAAATTTGGGTATCTTGGTTTTGAAACGCGGCCGTAGGTGACTTTATGACTGTAACCACAGCCTCCTTTGCCCCCAGGCAAAATAAGGTCATCATTAACATAGGAGTTAAAACGCGCACCATAAACCATGAACAAAGAAGGTCCCCAAGTGGGGGAAGGAGAAAAGACTGCCGCTGGAGGCCGCAAACAGCGCATAGAAAATTTACATGATGTTGCGCACGTCCATTCTGCTGTCTCTTGCCTCGTTACGTGGCGAAGCAGGCGCACTCCTCGACTCGCCTGCCTGGGCAGTACGCGAGTAGGGCGTAGGAAGTTGCCTGGACGAAGGGCTTGTGGTTGTGGGAGATGCAAGAGGCCCGGCGGGGAGGCTGAGGTCCTGATAAGAAGGCAGTTGCCTTTGCCCGGCTGGCAGTGTCAACGAGTGGGGAAGAGAGTGATGATGGACAAGCGTAGTGGGCTCAGCGAGCAAAGAGTCCTTCTCTCCCCTGTAGTTTGGTTCTCGAAAGATGGGAGTGGATGCTGAGGGCTCAGTGCGATGGAGGGGTGGGAGTTGGACGGATGCACGCCGCCTGTAGCGGTCATAAGGTGCCGAATGGTCGTCATCGTCCACAGCGAAGCCAGAATGAGGCAGGTAGCGTGTGCACGAGTTCTTGCGCTCACCTCGAGCACCTACTAGTGGAGGTAGGCCATGATCAAGAGGGGAGGCTGCTCCGCGTGGTGAGCGGGACTCAGAGCCGGTGTCCGTGATCAAAGACGGGGCACCATCAACTGAGACAGTCGAATAGGCAGAAGGAGAAGGGATGGGTGTCTCGAAGCCTCGTGCTCGTGCACTAGCGAAGTGGCTATAGGGTTGGAGCTCAAGAGGCTGAGGCCGAGATCCAGGATAGGGTTCATATCCGTTTGGTTGAGGGAGCTTGAGCGTGTGAGGGGAGTTTGCGGATGGGTTTAGTGAAGGCCGTCGGGAGGAGGAGTAGGGTGACTGCTCCGGGTACTCCCTGTGGACGAGAGGAGGGAGGGATTGTTGAGAAGTGTGAGTGGGCTCCTCGTGGTGCGAAGGCAGCGGACGAGATATGGCTGGGTAGTGATAGCCAGTTGGCGAAGGCTGCATCTGCTCGTGGGCGCGATGGTCGGGTCGATCTGGGTTTCGCTTCCTCCTGTTCTGACCGCCGTTCCACCAGTTCTTGACTGCATTGTCACTGCGCCCATTCAACCTCCGCGCAATCTCTGCCCATCTCTTGCCCATTTCTCGGACTAGTCGCTCGATCTCCTCTCCTTCTTCAGGCGTGATGGGATCATGGTTGAGAGTTGGCTTGAGGTTTTGGTGATAGCGTTCGCGACACTGCTTCGGCGACCGCGTGCCAATCTCCTGTGATATGCGGACCCAGTTGTGAGGGCCATTCTGGTGAACGAGTTGGATTAGCCAGGCATCCTCGTGCTGTGACCAAGGACCACGACGGTGGTTGACCATTGTCGCTGGTGGCAGAGTGGTACCCTAGACCTCGATGGTTGCGGGGTAGTGGTCCAGTCCGAGTAAGCGTGGACCAGAAAAGGGAACAAGATGAGGCGGAAATCGAACCAAACAAGCCCGATGGGGAGTTCTAGCACCGCAGCTCGCTTTATTGAGTGCTTGACTGGCTATACTAGAACTCTCGGGCTGGTGGTTTTGCAGTCCGTACGATCAGACTTCGTACCAAACCAACGGTGTTTGCACGAGCGTCCCAGAACTGAGGTACGATACGGAAGAAAGGACTTGCTCCTCTACGATTCTTAGACCTAGACGGTATGTTAGATGTGAACTCTGTAGAGTATTGGTTTAGTTGAAATGGTGTGGTCACCGTGTGGTGCCAAAAACACACCTCGATATGGTGAAGACAGTGGACCAAATCCCAACTATGAGCAAAAGGAACGCACAAAACCTCGCTGGACTTGAACTGAAGGAAAGCCGACTGTCGCCGGGCAGGTGTAGAGGGGGGAAGGGGGTATTTAAAATGACTTACTGTTGAGCGATGGTGTGGGCTGGAACACGACCTCTGTGGAAGGGACAACCACGGATCACAAGGCGGAAGGAGGGAACGCTCGGAGTCAGAGTTCAGAGTTCGGTGGACGTTTGGGAGCTGTGGGTGGGATCCAACGGTCAAGTACCAGAAAGCGTGGGCCCGCAGAGTAAATGAGTATATATTGGAGCGGCGCGGGGAGGGTGGGTAGAGAGAGCTGGCGCCAAGGAGGAGAGCAAGGAGTGATTGACTTGATCGGGTCGGATAGGACGCAGTGCGAGGCGCTCTGCTTTTGAGATGCGGCTAAGTCGACGACGGTGAGATGGGTGGTGCTAGTAGAGTGGGTGCTGGGGGCGTCATGCGGCGGTTCGACGAGACAGGTCAAGACGTGTTAGTTGGCGACCAGAGGAGCCGCTTGTAATGGGCTGGGTCGATCCGGAGAACAGTAGTCTGGCAGAGTATGGGACGAGTAGGTTGGGACGGGTGTGTGTAGCTTGTGGAAGAATGGGATGGGTTGAGCATGAGCAATGAGCAAAACAGAGCATGGCCCGCGACTAATGTATCTATCTGCTGCTGTGTTGACGACACCCTTTCTGGCTCAAGGCTCAGGCTCGCGCAAGCACACGCTTCCCACTCTGGAGACCCAGATCGTCGGAATTGGGGCGATCCCTTGTTGCACATCGTGGCAGAGGCATTTGGCACCTTTTTTTTTTGCGACTGGGGCCGGTTGGCGTAACTGGGTTGTGGAGACTTGTGTGTGTGCTCTCTGCAAGACGTCTCTCTGATCCTGAACACACGCACACACGCACGCCCACACGCACCCCAGCAAGCCACGGGGACCCATCCTGGCATCACCGCCATGGGCATGGGCGAGCGACGGCTTCCCGTGCGCGCGCAGTCGTCGAATACCACTATCCAGGTCCCCTTGCACCCTGCAATCCATGCCCTGCCCATATGCCTGCAAACAGATGAAGCCACACAGCCATCGCCAGGCCTACCTTGTCCCCAGCTCCCAGCAACAAGCGCCTCTCCTCGCACACCTGGCCCACGCCTCAGTTCGCTGAACCTGCCGGGGCGCCCCTGGGCGCGTTGGTCCTCGATTCATGGCCGGCGCCGCACGCAAGAGAAAAAAAGGTTGATTGAGATGTAGAGGACCAAGACGAGTGTGGCCGCCGGCCGCATCAGGAAAAGTCACGCCCAGCATTTTTGCTCATAGGTACCCCCACCCCATTATTTCCCATGCTGTGTGTCTGTCCTCTTGCGTGAAGGAAAAAGACCTAGACGGGCCCGTCGACATGCTACATGATACAGCCTTCAGCCAGCCCGACGACGACAGCATTCCAGGGGTCCTGGGTAACTTTTGGATTAGTGGGCGTGGGCGTGGGCGAAGACCTGGACATCGTCGAGGTTGTCATGGTGTTGCGGGTGCAATGCACATTCATCTCGCCCTCTGCTCATCAGACTATCTCTCCACCTGCTCGCCTGCTCTGACCCGGCGTCCTCGTTGAGGGTCCTTCAGCTGGGATTCTCTGTCATCCAGCACCAGCAACTCAGTCGCTTGCTGGACCGTCATCCCGGATGACTCTCCAGTTTGAACCGGCACTGGGTATCTGGCAAAGGTGTTCCTGGCAGCATATCTGTCGGGAGTGTGCTGCTCCACATACTGCTCCGCGTGAGCCTCTTCCGCCCGGCTCTGGTGTCAGGTAGATTATATGACGGCAAAACGCGTCTCTGTCCCATGGTTGAGAAGTGAGTTTGGGCGTGCATGGGATCCAAGAATAGGCCTTGTGGCAGCCTTGTAGCGACGGCTTCTGCTCGCCATATCTCAGTCAGACTATGGAGAGGAATGCGGCCGTGGTACGCAAGCTTCTAGACGATTACTGCTGTCTACTGGCGACAACCAGAGTATGAGTTGTCTTTGTGAAGCAATGCTCCGCAGTGCCGCACCGTGCCAGACCAGGACATGACAGGAAAATGTTAGACCGAATGCTCAGAAAGACTGGTCGTACACGGTAAGGAGCCAGTCGAAGCACGTTTGCTTTGAGCGTCACCACTCGCTCGTCGCGGTTTGGACAGAGCCGACGCTCGACGATCAAACGGGCGCAGAGGCTTGATCAAGGACCGAGCTCAGATACTGATCGTCGAGACCATCGGTAGGGGATGGAGGACACGAGGTCGGCGACCTGAAAGTCTTGGAAGGTTTGGGACCATTGCACACTCGCGCCGCCTCCTTTTCTGGAGACAGCGCGCCAGTAGCACCAGCCGCAACGACGTTTTCCCTGTGACCAGAGGGCACGCTGTGCATCGGGAACAGGCCTTGTACCAAGTACACAGTATTGGATACTGGAAGATGAGGTAATGACCTGCAATGTGAGCCGCAGAATGCCTTGGTGAGGCTATTGAACTGTGTGGCAGTCAAAGGTGCGCGCACACATTGGCATGCCTCGGTGAGGTAGCTCAGTCGGCAGCAAATAACGAGCCTGACGCTCTGTAAACTTCGTATGTGTGTGTGTGATATGGTGTGGTCTCTTGTCTGTTTCTCCCCTCTCTCTCTCACCCGGCCACACCCACATCCACACAAACATCTCTTTCTCTCACTCGCTCGCTCGCTCGCTCAGGGCGGCCGTTGGGCGACTTGGCTCGAAACCGATCAACCGGGCCGCAAGCACAACGAGGAGCGCGAGCGAGCGGGTGAGTTTGTTTGGCGTTGGCGTGCAGAGCGTGCACCCACTTGATCGGAATGGTCAAACGCTCTTAGTCATCCATGCTGGCGAATGAGAGAGCTATGCCTGAACTCAAATACCTGCTAGTGCCCCGCGAAGCAAGAGGCATCGAGCGCATCGAGCAAGTGTGCCTGCCCTTTCGGGATGACGAGTTGAAGTTTGGCAGAAATGGCGGCGGCCCACCTCGGGCGGCGGCTGGCGCTGGCTGGCTGGCTGCTTTGTGGCAGCAACAGTACCAGTAGCAGCAGTGGCAGTTGGGGCAGTTGGTGCTCCATAGTGGCAGTGATGTTCAGCCAAACACGCAAAAGTCACGACGGTTTCCTCCTGCCCAGGTGGTTTCCCTGTCCTGCCCTACCCTGCCCACCTTCAAGCCTCTCGCGCCTCTCTTCTTTATTGCCGTCGACACCCTACGTCCGCTAGAGGCCTCCAGATCGAAGACCCAGACGCCCGAAGCCCGCAGCCCAGCAAGCAGCCACAGCAGGCTCATCACGCATCACTCCATCGCCCATCGCCCACAGCAGCTCGTCGCTCATAGCTCGCCCATGGCACTACGCTCTCCTGGGCCTTAGACGCCAACGAGATCCTGATTGAGTAACCAGCGACTTGTTCTCCTCCCCCGATCCGGCCAAGTTAGACGAGGTCGCCGTCGTCCGCCCTGCCCCCAGGCCAGTGATCGATTCAGACCACTACTCGAACAATACTCTGCTGTGCCAGGCCTGGCAGGTCTGTCTGTCTCTCATCTGCCTATTACGCCATTGATTTGAATGACCAGCGGGTCATGCTGCGTGTCTACAAGGCAAGTCCATACTAGACACTATTGGCCCGCAGTAAACTACAGCGGCACAGGTAGCAAGGTGCAGGCAGGACAGGATCAAACAGCGCGAAGCACCAGCACCAGCGGTTATGGACCGCATGCTTGTGCAAAGCGGCCGATTACCTCCCTCAGGCCGGCCACTTGGTCTACCTTCTTTTCCGCGCACACATGAGATGGCCAATGGCCTGCGACAACGGCAACAACAACAATGACCACTACCAGCACCACCACCACCACCAACATTGGCACCTTGCTGCCACACTGTCGCCAGCATCAGGCCGTATGGTCGGTCTAGCAAAAATAGACTTGTGCCCTGCTGGAGACTGGCGCAATGGTCTCACGACGTCGCCGCCCCTGGCCGTGCAAACCCTTCCCCCACGCGACAAGCACGTCTGTCGGTAGAGAGCAGCATTCAGGCAAAATGCATCTTGGTGTCGCGGGCAAAATGATACTGGCCAGCGGGGACCCCGAGCAGTGGTCGCGGGCATGGTTGGCTGAGGCTGAGATCTGGGGTTTGAGGGCAGATTCCGAACTACTGGCAAGCGCCGCCACGCCCTCTGTGCTTGTTGCAAGGGCAAGGACAAGGGGCTAGTCTGGGCTGGGGTCAAGGGCATTCGCAGGGCAATTCGCAGGGCATAGCAGGGCATAGCAGGGCATAGCAGGTCGTCTCGCAGGACTTGCATGCCTTGGGGGACAACAGGGCCAGTCTTCCCTGCGAAACACCACGGCCCCTCCCCTGCCGTATCAGTGGCCCGCCGCTCGTCTACCACTTCCGCATGCAGCCAGGCCTTCTCTCCCAAGTAGCCGGGGCAGCGTTGGGCTAGTAAGGAACGGCTCGCCTGCCTTTCGTCGTCGCGGTCCCGAGTCAGCGTGCGTGCAGACAACCATCCCAACACCACGACGTCCTCGGATTCGTCCCAAGTCACCAACCCCAGCAACTTCTCAAGCTCTTCGTGCCTCCGTCAGCTCAAAACGACCTCGTGCATGCAGTACATTGACCATTACAGCAAGCGTTGCCCACCGGCTCTCGCCCAATGCGCCCGAGCAAACTCTTCACTCCTATTCATCATCGCTTGTCCACCTGCAAAAACGGCCGCCGTGGGCGATCCCTCTTCGGGACCGGACAGAGGTTCGTCTCATCAAACGTAGTTAGACCGCCGCATCACGTGCCATCTCTCTGGTCCTACACACCTGCACTACATAGCTGCCCGTCGTCGCAGTGCATTACCGTAGCGCGTCATCTGAATCAGCGCTTGACATTTTAACCTTATGGTTAAATGGCAGAGGTGGCCACGCTGTGAATAACAGTAGCACTCCTGCCATCGGTCGAGACTCGAAACCACGGCGTCCAGCCGTCTGATCCCCCGGCCCGTTGCTGAGCCCATGCCTGCGCTGCGTGTTGCGCTGAACGCCAATGCGCCCGCACTGGACGTTGGCCAGTAACTACTTATCATTACATATAATGCACGCTGGAGGAACCTCAACTACGCCTTCCCCCTCCCTCTGACGGCGAGTGGGGGATAACATTGCAGCCCGTTGTGCTGAGCCCATCATTCCGGCTCGCCGGCCTGGTGCTACAGAACACAGACTTGTCATATCAATCAGTCAACGCTTGCTGTCGGGACAGGGCGTGCGACCTCCCTGTGGTCGTGGGTGAAAAGCACAGAATCCTAGTCGATAGTCTGACAGTGGTTGGATATCTGCATGTCAGCCGCAGCCCTGGAAGCGCGACAGAGCACCAAAAAGCACACATGGGCGGCCGCCATCACGTCCATGCTGCAGTTTCCCGTACGCTGGGACTAACGGCGGTTCCAGCGATCTAGCCTGTGGCTCATGTTGTGGCCAGTGTGATATCGGCGCAAAATTAGCTCTCCGGGACAATGTTTAATTGTGTGTGAGAGATGCTCCTGGTGGACGCCATGGCCAATGGAGGCCTGCATCTTCGGGCCTTTGTGCTACCCCCCTCCTGCGTCTGCCACTGTCGCAGCTCGCCGGAGATGCTTGGAAGCTGCACAGCGACACGAACAAAGACCAGAGCTCCGGAACTTACCATCGCACACGGTCCAGCCCAGCACATGTTAGATACCTACCGCAACGAAAGTCCCAGCCACCAGATTCCTTGCGCATGAAGCAGTACATACCCGCTCATCGCGGCCGCATCTTCCCAGAAAATCAAAAATAGCTTGCGGCTCAAATCCAAGGCCAATTCAGCATACAGACACTGTGATCCATTGACTCCTGGTTGTTTGCCTTCGCAAGGGAATCCCTCTCATTTACGGCCGCACAGAGGGTGATGGGTAGCACGGGAGAAACCTCCTACTGCTATTAGTGTCCTCGCAAGTGTCCTCGTTGTCAAGCCTCCAATGAACTCTAATCAGGCCGCCACCGAACGCCCAAGGACCCGACTCGGGGGGAATAGGTCATAGACATCTCAGCCAGTGACTCCCCATACATCCCAACGACAGGGTAACGAGAACGGTTGTGGTGGTACTGGTAGGTACAAGCCAGACGCAGCAGCTACCACTCCCCGTGGAGTTGTGCTCAGTGGGGTACGACGAGAATAGTCGGCGAAGTTCAGATGAGATGAAAGGCACGGTTGGACACGAAGATGCCTGCCACAGTGACACGGTTTGACGAGCTGTCTACATTTCCTTTTTTTGCCTCCCTTGACTGCAATTGCAAATTTGGATTGCAAGATGCCGGTGGAATCCTTCGTACGGGGCACGACGGCATGTTCCAGTGGGGGAGCGAGGGTGAGCGAGGCGGATCCGAATAAGTATTATTACATACATACACAGCAGTTATTGGACGGGTGCAGTGAGCGAGGTGGCATTACTTCATAGTAAAGACACGGCCTGTCTTTGCAGTATCTTTCTCGAGTATCCACTTGCACCTCATGGGAACGCAGGATTGCATCAGGCATTGTTGGGGAGGGATGAGAGTTTAGTCTGTCAGTGTACATAGACTGTAGTAGTGTCCAAGGCAACAAAGCTAGGGTTAGAGTGGAGGACAAATGGGAGAGGCGCATGGGTAGGCTTGGGGGAGGGGCGTCACAGCGCTGTTCGCGCGCAAAGAAAAAGAAAAGGCCGGCAGTGGGAGGACAAGGATACCTTGCCGGGATCTGCGCGATTTCAAGATTAACGAGCGCATGATCCGCACCCGGACGCCAAACCAATGGGCACCCTCAGCTCACCGTCAATCATCATCGTTTCTCCCCCATCGCCAATCTACCCGCCAACCCTCCGTGCCTCCTCATCAGACATGGCAGCGGCCGGCGGCCGGCCCACTGCTGTGCAAACCACAATCCACATCTTGCATCTCGCCTCTCCCGTCTCGTCCCCCTTTTGTCCCGTCTCTCCAATTGGCAATAAGATGAGGATGTGCCGCAGCGGAGGAGGTGGCAGGCCCTGGATACGCTCGACAAGGTTGGCTATAGGTTACTGGATTTGGCATCTCGAGGTTTTTTGACAGCGGCACATCTTCACAAGTACCTAGGTACTTGCCCACGTCCCAGATGAAGCCCTAGCTTCGTCCAAGTCTGAGCTTCAAGGAGGAGAAAAAGAAGAGAGGGGAAGCCATGTGCGTGCAAGAGCCTGAACGTGAACCTACGTGAACCTGGGCTTGCGTACGTGCCTACCCACGATGCCAGCGATCCTCAAGCATCGAGCCATCACTGATCGTACAAGGGGGTTTTCGTATCAAGCCGTGCATGGCTGAACATAATTCGTAGATATTCGCAGAAAATGATGATGAAGGTGCTGGGGGTCGTGACGGACGTGTCGCCGTGTGCAGTGTATGCTGCAGATCTCTTCCTCTCCTCCTCCCTGTTGTTCTCGCTCTTGTGAGATACCCTCTGACTCGCCCCCGATATTCGCACAATAGGATGTCCAGTGACCAATTCGGCCAGGTTCAGGCTCAGGCTCAGGCTCAGGTGGAGAGGATAGATGCGTCAATGTCGTCGGCGTCGTCCAGTCAGTGAGCGTGCAGCAAGATGCAGCACCAGGGCCGTTAGATCTGGCAGCGACGCCGAATCGGATCCGCTAGCCCCACACCCATCCCGAGCCCGCTCTTCTCCCCTTTACCTACGCCAGCCCTTACGCCTCTCCTCATCGCGCGGCCTCAGCAGCAAAAGAAGAGAAGAAGAAAAATGGCGTCCCCTCCGTTTCACGATAGACGACCACTCACGGTACGCGTCGCCGCCAGGCTGTCGTCGAGCGTCTCCACCCTCTGACGACAACCACGTCCGGGCCCCCTGACGTTTCAGGCTTCCTGCCAAGCAGCCCGACCCTACACCATTGCGCTGGGGCTGCATCACGAAAATCGCTATCGAGTCCCCCCTTGTCTGATTCCTCTTGCGGCTCTCTCCAGGATTTGCCAATATCAAGATGAAAGCTCTCGATCGGGCCATGGTCTCTCGGGAAGATGCTGTCCCGATTATTGATCGTCTCAAGCCGGTCGTCCTGATGCCTGCCAAGTTCTGAGATGCCAAGCTCCACACCTGATCCCGCGAGTACTCATCGGGAGTGTCGCTCACGACAATCCTCTCCACGCCTGCCGCCAATGTCATTGACCCTCTATATGAGCTATGCCAGAGGGCGACACGGGCACGGCTCAATGTTGCCGAGTTCCCCAAATTGGTCGACGTCGCTGTCCCAAAGCGTTCAGGCGTGACGAATCATGGCCACCTGGACGACGTTTGTCGCCGACTCGAGGCGTTGAATCGAGAACGAATCGTCGTGTATTAGGCGGTTGCGCCCGTTGAACGGCTGGCTGGAACCCTCATCTGAGCTGTGTTTGATCGCGGCCTGGCGTTTTTCCTACACGCCTTGTCCCCTTCCAGCCTCAGGGGACCATCCGTTGGACCTGAATTGGGTGTTTTGACAAATACGCCATCCCAATTGCCCATTTCGGCCTGCCCACGGTGCAAATCACCAGAGTCAATTCGAACGTCATTCTATTGAACGGCGACTCCAAGCCTCATCTCAACATTTCTGTCCCACTATTCACGACACTTGTCGCCTTAATCCGTTTCTCTCTCATCACTCGACAGCTTGAACGATGAGTCTGCCGTGACGGCGATCTAGATTGCAACCCAGCCTTCCCACACCCGCTACGTCTACGCTGGCTTTGGATTCTAAGGTTGTCTCTCTATACCCACCAATGCTAACACCGCAAGGGAGGCACGACAGATTGTATCTCTGCCAACACCTGGCCTTACGTTTTCGCACTGCTCCCCACCTCTATGCACTCACTCGTTGGCGCCGACAGGTAAGCTTCAGGACCAGGCATGCAGCATGGTGTGTCACACCCCTTTCGTAGTCCAGCTGGCTGACCATCTGGGCGAGATCACGCACCTGCGACGGCCGCAGTCGGGAGTCCTGCAAGAGTCCTGTGAGTACCGGTCGGTGGTGGACAGACGGCTGTCGTGTAGACCTCATCTGGCGCCATGAATCCAGTTTGCGGAAGCAACAAGCGATTTCCAGCAAGTAATCTACTCTGACAACACACCGCTGATGCACGGGGCGGCCGCTACTGCGGGTCGCAGCATTCTTTTCCTCCTCAACGACGCTTCTGGCCCATTATTGGATGAGTGCTCGAATTTGTCCCTTAGGACATTTCCGGTTGTCGCAATGATCATCCCTTTTGTGAAGTCACCATGCAAGCTCACTTCCTGTTTTGAAGAAACCTACAGTTAGCCACTGCCCGTAGCCACTGCCGATAGCAAGAACATACATCAGGCGATCATAGGAACGAACCAATGGTATAGTCATCTAATCTGTATCGAGATCGGCCCCCCCTATCGGATATCACAAACGAAAAGGTGAGCGCACCAGTGGCCGTCTCAGAGGGTGTCCGTCGCCGTTGAAGGAGACGTTAAACGCAGTTTATGCTCTTCGAAGCGAACGTTTCAACGCTCGAAGGCACAATGAGAGCGCCTAATGGTTTTCTTTCAGCGGCATCGTCTATAAGCGAATATGAATAACATTGTAACTCCAGCCTCTCAGAAAGTTTGTTTTCAGTGCATCTAATAGGCTAATCTTACAAGTCTCATGTTAGTCAAGCTGGTTTAATTCCTTCGAGATGTTAGCAAGACACTCTTTAAGCTCCAAATCTACAGCCGCAAAAGGCCACCACTTTCAGCCTGAGGTAGTTGATGGGAACGGATATGAGCACTGAACAATTACATGAATGTATTGTTCGGCTCGCAGCCCAGCTCTCTTTGGACCCTGCAATAACGAGCAGTGTAGAGCTAAAATTGTACTGTTTACATGGCCATGTCTTTTCTTTCGACAACAACCTCTCGTTCCTATTCTACGGCTTACAGCTTATCAGGTATATTTCGAAACATCACAACTCGCCAACCCGCTTCACGTCCCGATGTGTACGCCGTTCCAACAATAGCATGGCATGGTATCCATTCCCACGGCTCGTCCAGGGTTCAGGCAACTACATTTTCAGGCGCTCGCGGATGCTTCCGCCATGGATTTCTATCCGCAGCAGGACAATTGTCGCGCCTTGTTCGCACCAGGATGGCCGGCACACAGGACGCAAAGACCAAAACTCTCTGGAGTAAGACGTACCGCATCAGTCACGCGCAGAAGTGCCACTGTGGCCACGCCATATCTCAAACACGATCCAAGGTGGAGTAGATCTTCCACGATTAGTAACGGATATGGCGACAAGTCCTTTGGATCTCGTATCGAAATCAAGTAGTGTGGGGCCTTCGATCTATTTAGACCTACTGGCATTGTCAGTTCCCCAGCTATGAGCAATAGTTCAGTGCCCTGGACATCATTAATGCTGTGCAACAGCGTTAATGCGCTAGACAAGGTCCGTATTGACTGTAAATGTTCAAAAATAGCAATCCGGGGATTATCAGGGTTACAAATGTGTCGCGCTCGGCAGTATAGTATTTCCTAATCCATTCACCAGCGAACAGCCATGGCTGGTTGAGTTTCAAGACACTCTCATCACTATACATGGTACACTAACTACTGAATATAGAACACAGCTTGTTGTAGCGTTGGCGACAGGAAAGTACGAAGAAAACGGTCAACTCAAGTTGCCAGGAACACAGGAGCCACCGGCAGGACACTGCATTGCATCTAACGCCTCATTTCCGTATTTCATGCGAAACACATTGCTCCGTTCCACAAACGCTTACTCCCCACGTTGTTGGCCTCCCGAATCTGCGGCCAGCCCTACAAGCCGGACCACGAGAGGAAAACGCTCGCGGCGATTTAATATAATTATATTGGGGCTTGTCGCACACATAGGCATTCTGGCAAGTCGCTCAGAATCCTATATTCCTGCCCCCAACACGCCCTTGCATTACCGAGGCGAATACTCGCATACACGTCGCGAGGTACAAGGGCCACAAAGGAGAGACCATCAGCGGGCCACGATGCATGAATACGGAGAGATTGCCAGCTCCTAGACGCGTAGCAGTCACGGTTGAGAACGTCAGTCGATTATTGCCCAAGAATTCTCCTTCACAGTACAATTCACCGGCCCAAGGAGCGCTCCTGTTTCGCTTGCTCTCTCGCCTATCCATGACCCTACTCAACATGCCTGTCGGTCTGATCCTGGCACTTTCTCACTCACAGCTCATGCCTGACTGCGGCCAACAACCCCGGACAGCTCAAACATACCCTCCAGCAAGTTGCAAGTGTTGCCGAAACCTAAACCCTACCATTGGGCCTGGCCCTTGCTCTTCTGGTTAGCTCTTATCCAACAGTTCTCTTCTTGTTCCGCTCCTGTCCTTACACAGCGGAATACGGCCACCACGCGAATGTGTCTCACGCTGCGCTTATTGCGGCGCTCGGCTCGAACAGCGTTGTCGATCTTTCCGGGGCCGTACCGCTTGGTGCCCGTCCGCCCGCCCACGCTGCCAACACTGTTTTACGGCGATGCGGACAGAATCTGTACGTATGCTGTTGAGCGCTTAGCTGGGATTCTCGCCTTTTCACCAGTTTCCCATTACGGCCCGGCGCGCAAAGGCACGTTTTGTATTTGCTATTCCCGACCTTTCTGGAGTGCTTGCAGGAGGCACCCATGAGAATACATTTCGTGGGGGTCTTGAGGGTCAAGCTTACCTCCCTGCCCCCATACCTACATTACTATTTGCCTCCCTATCTGTCCACTCACCCTAGCTATCTGTAACCCGTCACGTTCGTCCGGCGGCAGCACCTCCTTCGCCCACAACTCCCCACCATACTAAATTTAGAGGGGCCTGCATGTCCTGAGGGATTGCGCGGGTGCGGCGAACGAAAATTCGTAAACGTGGACCCTCGCCTTCGCCGCACGTGGAGCCTCTCGCCGGTCAAGCTAGCGTATGCAGGCTTCCTCTGCTTTAGGGGATGGATAAAGAAAATAGGGCGTTTTTCTGGCTAGAGTGGGTATTGTTTTGCGAAAGCGGGTGTGCTGAGCATGGGGTGAGTAAGGTGAGGATGAAAAAGGTTGAAGCTGATTGATGGGATTTAGTCGGCAACGAAGAGGCACCGGCTCGGCCGAAAGTAAACGTTCTGGCTCTGCCTCTCTGCTGCACTATTTGCACATTTACTGCGTCTCGGGGTACGCGCATTTCGAGTGGGAGGGCAGATAACCTAGAGACTAAACAATAGGCGCTTACGCAGGGCAGGTATCGCAGTGCGTCAGAGAGAAAAAATTTTCCATTACGTTTCTATGGCTCCCGGACCAAATCCCAGCTACTATCTATTGTACGGAGTAGAGGTGTAACAGTATTTCCTGCTGCTGCACGAACACCGTATAACCTATCTGACCCTGTGCTGCACATATTACTGATAGCGCACGAATAGATGTATTGACAAATGCATCTATCCCTTTTCACAAATCCCTGGCCTCATCTTGACTCGCCACGCCCAAATCCCAGAGTCCCAAAAATCGGGATACTGGGAATTGCGCACCGCAAAGGGACCAGCCAGTGGCAAGCCAGTCTTTCCCATTTGCGAATCGGCTTGTCCGCTCTGCTCCAGGGGTAGATACATATCTGAATAATAAGTTAATTGGCAATTCAAACTTTGCCGAGGATGTAGATGATTGTCGGCTCCGATTACGCTTTTGTGGTAGGCGCCCAGCCTACCTCGAACTGTGGAGAGCTGAAGATGTGCGTTCTTTGCAATGCTGATCGGCGACGTTGGGTTGCGGCTTTGAATGGCTTGGAGTTCTACTACTGGTCCAAGACTGGGCTGAAGGGGTGAGTATGAGGGTGGCGGGTGGCGGGTGTGTTGTACACAATTTTCTGTATACTCGGTACATTGACCGGATCATCCATGTGTATGCCGGCTTTGCTTGGACAGGTGCCAATTAGCACAAGTATTAATTTATGAGTCTTGGGTGTTTGGTCGGCTCAACCGTCAATCGCCAGCCCGTTTGGTTGCAATGTTATAACCCGATTTGCTAACCCAGCCTATCGTACGCTACCCAATCTAAACCGTAGCGGTAAGGGATTGATTTGGATTGGCAAAACTAGGCAAGGCATTCTGAGCATCTCTTCTCAGCAAAAGACGCATCGTGAACATGCCTGTCCCGCTTCACTGCAACCGCATACGGCCTTGTATTCTTGTTTGGTCGACAGTTACATAGTTCAGCTTTCGGCGGGACCGTCTTTCACCTACTATTCAGTCCTGATCTAGCTGGGCTCCAGTTTTGTTCTGACAGATTCCTCATCCCATGCCTTTGCCTAACCGTACTTTGCCCTTGCCCTGCCACCGGGCTATCCGACAATCACAGCACTGTATACAGCTACTACTACGTCCTGCAGAGCATTGCATACGAAGCATGCTTCACCATGACATGACATCCCAGACCGTAGTTAGCGGCAAATCTTGCGAATTGCCACGAAATCTCGCCATCGGAAGCAAGGCATGAAAACGACGTCGGTGAGCAAAGCGCTGAGTTGGCAACTCTGCCTAGATCCAACCCTACCATCATATCCATAGCCAGCAACCAAACAGGTCTCTACGGGAGGAACTCGGTTCCGTGTCTAGCCTACGTTGATATGTGATCTACGCTGCTATGTATCTTCATCCGTGATTTACAGCGCAGCGCAGCACTGCAGAGCGCGCTGTGGTGCATATCCAGTCGACGGAGTACACCGACGCGGTGTGCCTAGTGGTAACTTTCGGGTGCCCAACGATCATCTAACGCCCATCCATCAGGTACATACATACCTCAACCCATGACCCATCTATACATCCATGCCTCACTCACTCACGAGGCTAGCTGACTCCCATAACACCATCCATCCAGCGATATCCCCAAAGGGTCCAAAGGGCCCAAACACCCATACCATCTACACCGTACCGGAGCAGAGCGAAAGCCTCGGCCCACTGACAAGCAAAGCAGTGAGGCGAGATTTGACGCGACGACCCAAGCCTAGCCCGCAAATATTACATTTCTGAATCTAGTATAGGACGTTTTGGTTAGTGCGGTTGGCGGCTTCTGGATTTGGTCGAGTCATGGGAGGCGGAGGCGAGGTCGCCGACTTCGAAGTTTGAGCGTGGGCGTGTGAGGTGAGGTGAGGTTTGCTGGTGGTTGGGTCGGGGTATGGGTGGTGTGAGTGTTGGTTTGTATGGATGTGTATGTGTGTTTTACGGGGTACGAGGGTGTCTGGTCGGTCAGCCAGCCAGGAATTCTGGAGGGGAGAGGGAGAGGCTGGGTGGGTGGGTGTTTGGTGGTTTGTTATGATGGAGGGAGGGAAATGGAGGGTTGGTTTGAGCTGTAGGACTTTGGAGTGCTTTGTTGGTGGGATGATTTAGACTACTGGTTCGGGAAAAGAGCTTCATTGTTTTTCTACCGGTTAGAGCCTGTCTCGTAGTATTTGACTGTTAATTCATGGTAACTTTTTTGGTTCATCGCAGTTGCATCAAATCGCTTTATGTGAAAGTAAAATATGCGTGCAGTACCAATATCACCTCCTGTGAATCTAATTATATGAGATGTTGGCATTAAATCGTAGCAGGAAAGGAATTTTGTGGACTTTGATAGAGTTCAATACTTATTTAATTTACATATTGATTAGGACTTGATTTCACGCAGATGTTGATTGTTTTCTATTAGTTGCAATTCTATATTTCTTGATCGTAAGTAACAAACATGTGTCGCTTCTATTTCATGATTAGAAAATCAGTATCCTAGAATATTTTCATGTATTGAATACTATATCCGGAGATTCTGGAGGCCACCAACCTTAATTTAGTATCACACCTGCTCAAATGTGTGTAAATTACATCGTAGACAATCTCTGGAATTGCCTTCAAATCACGACAATACTGGTGCCTGTTTCGAGTTACGAAAGTAAGATAAGAAACGAATGTTGAGAACGAAATATTGGGGCGGGAGACCTGTTTGTCACTATTCTTTCAGTTTCCGGTCTTTGAATGTTACCTCTTCTGCCTCAAATATATTTAAAAAGCTTGACAGAACGAGCTCTCCATGAACGAAACTGCGGTGTCGAAGATAGAGCTTGAAAGTCACAATGAAGCCCTTGCAGATGAGAAAGAGAACGAAAGTAAGAGACTAGTCCCCCAGACCAGGATGAGGGAGCTGGGATTTGAGAGTGTGATACCCGTTTCCACTTGTAAATAACGTAGAGTCATTGGGAAAGTATTTGCACCGGTTTCCTAAGAGGTTGGTGCCGGTTACAATCCGTTATAAATTCCAGAGAAGCATAGCCTTCCTTCGTCATCCAGCCCCCACTCCCTACCTCGCTCCGACAACTACGGGCCACCCATCCTCAAACTCCAAATAGTTGAAGCCAAAGAAGAACTGATCTCCTCTGTACCCAACACTCGAATTAACTGCAACGAACGATGAGTTAGCATCAACATTAGCACGGACATACGTGCTAGTGGCCGGCAATCAGAGGAATGTATCGCTTACCATAATGATAGTACATCGCAATCTTCCCCTTTTCCTCGCCCTCCTCATCTTCGACCAACACTCCCTGACCTCCCGGCGCATACACATCCCCATGACTCCCCAATACCAGCGAGCCTCCATTTCCATTCAGGCAGTCCCTTCCCTCTCGATCCATGTATCGCCCTGAGATACTCTTGGCCCGACACACCATGATCTTATACTCATTCCCAGGAGTAACAAGATCAGGAGGAATCTTACAGCATTCTCCGGAAGAGAAAAAGATATAGTAGTCATTATTCTGCGGGTGCTGAAACTGGAAGGCGCCTTCAAGCACAGAAGGTTTGGTCGTCGTGTTTCTGATCAGATTCCGTATTCCTATGTCTTTGTGGCCTGGATGCTGGTGGCTGGCATTCGGCGAAGGAAGAAGACCAATCAGTCCATCCTCGAGGATGCTGAATCTGGCCTGGAAAATGCCGTCCCAGAAACTGCCGAATGTGAACCACAAGTCGTCGTTGCTTAGGTCTTGAAAAAGATTCGGATCAATTAGATTGTAGGATTCGGATTTAGGGACCCGTAGGCTGCCGTGGTCTGTCCATGAACCTGGTTCTAGGGATTCAGAAGCTGCAAGACCTATGTCAGAGCCTTTAAAGCCCATTCGCGATACAGAGTAGAAGGCGAAGTACGTGTTGTCGATTTTGGATACGTCTGGTGCCTGGAAGGGAAATTAGCTCTCCTAATGTTTGTGATATACGATAGGCGCGAATATTGCTGAGGGCTGTTCAATGTGAAAGCCTACCCAAACATCTTGACCTTCAATTACATGAATCAGAGGGCCATTTGGCAGCATAGCGCCTTCGTATTTCCACGGCCCTGAGAGTTTGGGTGATGTAGCTATGGCAACGTTCCCGCTTGTAGAGAACCGATAATAAGTGCCATCCTTCTTTATAATGCTAGGGTCATGTATCCAAGAGCAGTTTCCAGCACATGGTTCTGGATTGGGCCATTCAGCACGTACCCCTTCTGGAGAGGACCAGACGGTTATCGCACAAGCCCAAAGGGCAAGAAGCCCGGTTTGGAGGATGGAGATAAAGATATTTGAAATCATGAATGATAAAAGGCTCTTCTGATTTATCTGGAAGTATGCTTGTCGCTTCACCGAGAGAGGTGTGTTAAGGTTCTACCTTGGTGAAAAGTCCTGTCGCTCCTGCATTCTAGACGCCTGGAAACCACTATTATCAAAAACAAACCGCAACTGCCACGGTCAGAAAGGCAAAAATTACAGCTACCCGTGCCTCTTTGCAATAAAGCTACTTACTAACTTGCAACACATGTGATGCCGGTTTGGATCCAACCTTGAGTAGTAGAGCTTTCAAAACATAGCGGAGCAATGTTCCTCAATAGTTGTGTGCACACAGCATACACCAAAGTAATATACCGCAAGGCGATCATAAGCTCGCTGATCAAAAAGCTCGTCTAGCAGAAGAACATAGCTAAACGGCTCAAGTGAAATTGGGTCGCCTCGGCAACTTCGTAGCTGCCACTTAGATATTGTCTACTGGAATGCATTATAAATTCTGATTATATTAGTGCCGGAGGGATCTGCATATTTTTCGTGGTCGCTTCTTACAAGAAGTGGTGAAGGGCGGCGGCTAATACTGCGATTCGACCCGACCTTGTCCACTTGAAACTCGGGAAACGAACTCATATGAAGTGGGCCACTTTTGTATATTCGCTTCCGAAATGTGTCCTAAGAGGCTATCGTTTACTGAGCAAAGGCTCCTGCGCCTGAGGTGTAGAATCTTGTACAATTTGGAGATTTGTCGCTTTCCAATTTGAGGTAGATTATATCGAAACTATCATTTTCGATGTGGTTGTTCCCGGAATCAGTATGACCGTCCCACGCCTCGCGCCAATCAAAATAATAGTGTGGAACACTCTCGAAACGCTCAATCTGGATCACTGATTGTCGTTACTTGGACGAGTCGAGTAAGTGGTACCAGAGACCTGGAATGTGGGGAATGGAGTATATGATCGCTGCCGATTTTCTGATTCCGACCTTTTCACCATGATACACGCAACAAGCACCGAGAGACACGACTTAATATCCACACCTCTTCCGAGTCCAGAGTTCTAAAAGATTGATCTGGCCGAGTAAAGTGCTTTCCTGAGGCACATATCGGTCCACAACGGTCTATCTCGAAGGTGTGACATAGTCTGGTGAACTTTTCAAAGATTGTTGAATAGCTTCATATCAAGTTTACAGTGTGTTTTGAATCCTGGCTTGCTAGCTTTTTACTATTAGTAGAACATTATATCTTGGTAGAATGGGTAAACAGTATGAAGAAAGAGAAGGTAATTTCGCATTTCCAAGCATTTCGTGAACATAGTTAGCATCTTCAGTGCTGGGTTTTGAAATGGGATAGCGTTAATGTAAGTTAAACTGAATCTAGTAATGCTTTGATATCATCTCAGCTTACAAAGCTTCACTGTTCATGAGGCTCGTCTTATTACGTAGTTGTGCGGATGATGAACTCTTATGTTTAGGTTCCGCATTGTGCTCTATGGGTAACCTAACTCAGTGTCAGCGACTGTGAATGACCCAGCCACTTCTCACACCATCAATCCCTGTTAGTATGTCCCATTCCGAAGAAAAGCATTGCACAACGACGAAACCCTAGCATATCCCTTGCTGAGCTCGGCGGCGTAAGCAGGTCCACTCAAACATTCAGTCACACGAAGCTTAGACCCACATCACAATGGAATGACTACTATGAAGCCTCGAATATTCAGATATCTGATCGCTGACGCGTACTTCAGTGAAAGCCTCGGAAGGTGCCCCCGACTGTGTATCAGTGAATGGGTAGCACGTGCCTTGCTTGGGAAACGCGGATCTTGGCCTGTCCCATGCGACAATTGCTCTCAATATGTTGAAGATTCTTTCATTCTGTGGCATCGGCGACAGAGGAAGAGAACTCGGTGACATCGTCGCCAAATTCAGCTTGTGGGCACGCGAGGGAATGTCTGCCTTGGAGGTGTTCTAACGGTGCTTATCACCGGGAACCATTATAATTCGACGATCCGACACCAAATGATGCACGCCCTGCAGCTGTATGCATACTACTCGGCACAACATCCGAGATCTGGCTGGGCACCCTTGAAAGCGTTTTCGTCCATGAAATCATCAGCTTCGACGTGGGCACTCGGTGGACAAGACGGAGGGAGAATGGTTCGACCGTTTATAACATTTAGACCCCTCTGTGGAAAGGTTTGAAGCACAACAAGCCTTTATCGAGGTGTCTGAGCAGCTTCAGCCTTAAATCTTGAGTTGCGGGATCTTGCGTTCTCACATGTGGTTCGCGGCTGCTTCAGGTTTAAACGCGTCTTGGCGTGCGTCATTGGTCGAAGATGAATGCACGTCGAAACGGTCACGCTATCCTGGACCCATCTGCCAAGTATCGCAAGGTGAATACAGGTTTCCCTGAGCGCCTGGCCCTTCTACAAGAGTGGCGGAGCATCCACTGGCTCTGCCATCAATTCCACTCGAGCTCTTCACCAGCCACATTCTCCACATTCTCCTCAATCTTTCAACCCCTACCAGTGCATTGCGGTAGATATGGGTGATGCGCAGACTGATGGTGCGGGGGAACATCGAGGGGTCAAAGACAAAATCTCACACCCATTTCCTCATCTTCGCGAAAAGTTGAAAGACACTCACTTGTATGATGCCAAGATCAAGGCGGTGCATTTAAAGCACAAAATAGGCAAATTCGGAAATTTGTTTAATACAAATCATCGCCACGATGAAGAGCATGAGCAGAAGACGGACGAGAAACGCAGCCGGGTCTGCGGAAACCACCGCTTCAATTCATTCGCCCCTGAACACGATGGGAATCTGATCAAGTGGTATGTGGATGGTAGAGACTACTTTTGGGTAAGGGATTGCAAGTCTAATACGTCGATTGAGTCCTAATTGAGCCCACAGGCCGTTTCTGTTGCGCTCGAGAGAGCTAAAGAGACAATTTACATTGAGGACTGGTGGCTTTCTCCTGAACTTGTAAGACATTGTCCCTGTGCTACGAGGCCTAGAACTGATCGAGTAGTTCCTTCGTCGCCCTCCGTTTTACAACCAGGAATATAGATTAGATCAAGTCCTGAAGAGAAGAGCAGAAGCCGGTGTTAAGATCTACATTGTTGTTTATAAAGAGGTAAATGATTTTACGTACTGGAATAATTCTCCAGTTGCTAACGAAGCCCGAAGGTCTCTGCAGCTCTCACGTGTAACAGCCAGCACACGAAGAAGCATTTGATGAACCTCATTCCTGAAGGCAAACCCGGTCACGGTAATATCAAAGTTATGAGACATCCTGACCATAATGTCTTTGAAAACGCCTCAGATATGACTTTCTATTGGGTAATTGATATTTCGGCCAAGTGATGCCATACAAATCTGACTCCTTGATAGGCTCACCACGAAAAATTCATTGTCATTGATTATGCTATGGCCTTTATTGGAGGCCTGGATCTCTGCTATGGCCGTTGGGACAACAAACAACATCCACTAGCCGATGTGCACCCATCTGGTGTGCAAAACGAAATTTTCCCAGGTCAAGACTTCAATAACAACCGCATCATGGACTTCCAGAACGTTGAAGACTGGAAATCGAACCAGCTGAGTAAGACCGAGTTTGGCCGTATGCCATGGCACGACGTAGCAATGGGTGTCATTGGACCCTGTGTCTACGACATTGCCGAACATTTCGTTCTGCGATGGAATTTCTGCAAACGAGACAAGTACAAACGCGATGATCGATATGATTGGCTCACGCTGGAAGGGCGGGAAGGGGAAGATGAGGACTTGGTTGGTGTGCAAAGGCCCAAATTCCCGGTAGGCGATTACGTTCATCACCCTCTCAGTCCCCTGGGCACGAAGAATCTCCAGAATCGCGGTACTGTACATGCCCAGGTTGTCCGAAGCAGTGCGGACTGGAGTAGTGGCATACTCCCTGCCGAACACAGTATCCAAACTGCTTACTGTGACCTCATTCGCGAAGCTGAGCATTTCGTCTACATTGAAAACCAGTTCTTCATCACAGCCACTGGGGAGAACCAGAGCCCGATTCATAACCAGATTGGGCGTTCGATCGTTGAAGCAGTCGTCCGTGCTGGCAAAGAAGGTAGGAAATTCCGGGTAATTATCGTTATTCCAGCTATTCCAGGATTTGCTGGCGACCTTAGAGAAGATGCGGCGACAGGCACTAGGGCCATCATGGACTACCAGTACAAGAGTATTTGTAGAGGAGAAAACAGTATCTTCGGTCAGGTGAAAAAGGAAGGTGTTGACCCCACTCAGCACATCTTCTTGTTTAACCTTCGCTCATATGATCGACTCAATGTCACTCCAAAGCTAAAGGAACACGAGAAGAAGTCTGGCATGAAGTACATAGACCTTCAAAGGGCTGAAGTTGAGGAACTTGAGGCACCAGTGGAAGATGGCAATGAAGCAAGAGAAAAGGCAGCCGATATGAGGCGAAAATTCGCTGCCGATGAAGAGGATGTCGGACAGGGTGATCAAGGTGGAATCATCGACCCGGACTCGATCGCAGACGATGCCATGCTCACAGATAAGAAGCCCAGCACAGAACCGTGGGACGGAGAGCCTGAAGAGGAGAAGGAAAACTTCTTCCAGGAAGAATTATACATTCACGCTAAGCTCTGCATTATCGATGACCGCTACGTTATCTGCGGCAGCTCCAACATCAACGACCGATCACAGCTGGGATATCACGACTCTGAACTCTCCATCGTCATGTACGACAAAGACCAGATCGACACCGTCATGGACGGAAAACCTTACAGAGCAGGCCGCCATGCCCACACCCTCCGAAACATGCTCTGGCGCGAGCACCTGGGGCTAATCCCACCCCAAACCCTAGACGCCAACGACGACCCGAACGCCCAACCACCAGGTGACTCACCAAACGACCTTCTCGAAGGCGCCGAGATGGAGTTCGTCAAGGACCCACTCTCGGACAAGGTCTGGGACGACTGGTGCGGAAAAGCCTCCACCAACACCAAAATCTTCCGAGAACTATTCCATGCCGACCCAGACGATGACATTCTGAATTTTGAAGACTACAACAGCTTTACGCCGAACCCCAAGACTGATAACGAGCACAAGCAGGGCCATTTGTACGATACTAGTAAATCTGCAGCCGAGGTTAGACAGGAGTTGGACAAGATCAAGGGCCATTTGGTCTGGATGCCGTTGAGGTTTTTGGAGAATGCTGAGATGGCGGAGAAGGGGTTGCAGGTTAATGCTTATACCGAGTCTATTTATACCTAAAAATAAAAAGGGGTGGTTGGGGGTTTCCCGGTTTTATCGCGGAGGGATTAATATTTACTTTAACTTTTCTTTGGGATGAGGTTGTTATTGCTAGCTGGTACTGGCGGGGKTTGGTTCTACTTTTTTTTTTTGAGGGTTTAGTGCTTGTTTATTGGTAATTCAGGGAATGTTACTTCACGTTACAGTTTCTGGGTTTGTTGGCTTATGTTTCTCAGTCCTGATATGATACATGTACCTGTGTTAAGCCCACTAGAGCTTCTGATACTCTGCCTTTAATGAAGTCTTTGTACCGAAGCACAATTTTGACATCAACTCAACCCTGTGTCTCTTAATCAAAGTGTGCAGCGAGTTAGAAATTGGAACCGCATGGCTCGAGGACTAGTTTTAAGGCGGTACTACCTGCCCTAAGGGATTGATATCAATTTCTGGCAACTGGCAATTACAATCCTACGCTGTTTTTGAAAATAATTTTTCTTTTGCCTATGGTTTGCTACCGTGAGATTTATATCCTTAAAATATCGCTCTTCGACGCCTACACCTTTCCTTTTTATTTACAACTTACTTCCCGCCTTAGCACCATCAAGCGTAACCACCAACTTTCCGAATTGACTCGCATTCTTCATGTCATCGAACAAGCCATCAATAGCCGGGATATCCAATCCATGAACCGTCCTCGAGACGACAGTCTTGATCTTCTTCTCCTTGACGAAATTAACCATGTCTGTGAACTCGACACGGGAGCCCATGGTGGAGCCCTTGACCTCGATGTTCTTGAGGACGGCGGGCATGATGAAATCCATCTTGGGGGATACAGTCATACCATAGACGGAGATTACGCCACCGGCCTGTGTGATGGTTAGAATAATAGGGTCACAATCAGTGAGGGAGGATATATCAACATACCTTAAGCAACCTCGAACCCTTCTGCACAACATCTCCCCCGGCGCCATCAACAATAGCATCCAACCAACCCCTCTCCTTAGGCAAAAGCTTCTGCAACTCCTTCTCCCAAGCCTTATTCTTATAATTCACACCCCCCTTAGCCCCCAACTTAACCGCCTTGTCAATCTTCTCCTGATTCCCACTCGTCACATAAACATTACAACCCCTCGCCACCGCAAACGACAACGCCATCAACGCAACCCCACCCCCAATCCCCGTAATCAAAATATTCCGTCCCGCCTCCGCATTCCCGGATTTCGTGAATAAGGCTCGCCACGCTGTGAGGCCTGTCAGGGGTAACGCGGCGGCCTCTGCATCGCTTAGATGTGCAGGTGCTTCTTCCAATTCTTCTTGTTCCATCAAAACAACATCCGCGAGTGTGCCTGCTGGGTTTGTCTTTGTGCCGCCGAGGATTTGGTAGCCTTTGGGGTTCTCAGGTCCTTCGGGTGAGTCTTTCCACCCGGTTCCTGGGTTTAGGATTACGCGCTTGTTGAGCCATTTTTTGGCTGCTGGGGAGGAACCTGTTGATGTTACAATGCCGACGCCGTCTGCGAGGAGGGGCACGCCGAAGGTTGTCCCCGGGTATAGGTGTTGGCGGATGAAGAGGTCGCGGTGGTTTAGGGCGGCGGCGGTTAGGGAGATGACAACCTTGGGGAGGGTTTGTTAGTGGTGGTGGTTCAATTGCAGAGGGTATAGGGGATGTGTACTTGGTTTGCTGAGGGATTGGGTGTTGGGATTGTGATTTTTTCGAGTGGGTAGTAGACTTGTCCAGGTTTGCCGGGGACCTGTTTTATCGCGATAGCTGACGGCATTGTGAATGTTTTGCTAGCTGTCGGGACGAATGAAGCTCAAGGTGTTTCAAAGGAGTTAAGGTTGGTGTCGAATACGGTGGGAGACGACGTGGAGGATTTCGTAGGTATAGAAATAATTGAGGAGAGCTCCGTAAATGGAGCATTGGAGCTGTCATGGCGACATTATTCATGGAGTTCGCGGGGATGACGATGACCGAAATGTACCGAGGTCGGATACGTTTTGGTGGGGTAGGTATGCGTCGCAGTTTCATAATCCGTCCTAGCGCTAACGTTACCCCTTGTATCCGCAAGTACCTTGGATGGAGTATGATGAGATCTCCTGGGCCTCTATAGAATCCTCTTGATAAATCAATGAAAATTTCACTCGTGGCCTTATATACCTCGCATGCCTACGATCTCGGTGTCTTTCACAGCATGTTTAGTGACGCGTAAGGACGGCTTCTGCAAACCCATTTGGAGAGTTAGATACCAACGGATGTACTATCTCCATATCTTAGACAAGACAGCATTGTATAGTAATCATGACTGGGCCCAGCTCTCTATCAATCTCCGTGACATTACCTCGGGAACCTAGAAGATGATGTAAATCCAAAGCGGGTTCTGTCCTGAAGTATTACTCAACTTCGCGGCAGATCGTATCACATCGTCTCCTTTAATACATTTATACTAGAGACCATGTGGAATGCAACTTGAAATATGCTCGGTAATGATTGGCTATGATTAGGTACCAAAATAATTTCATGTCCTAGATTGCTAGCCATACCACATGCTTAATACGAACCTCCCCAACTTGCTCCACAATCTTTGAGTCGTGAGAGATTACTGAATGTTCAAAAGTGCAAATGCACACTGAATGAGAGGAGATAACCATGAAATAAGTTATGTGACTTTGCACTGAACAGTCTACGGTCTCCACCTGAATCCGGGATGTCTCCAATCAAGGTCCTGCTGCGCCTGCATGCTAAGTCCCTGAAGTTCTTCGTCGATGTTCTTAGATTCTCGCCTCTTGTTACTGGCCTTCATCCAGAGCAGGAGTAGTATTGAGCAAATTAGAATTGTTGAAGAGGTGGCCAAATTGAGACCGTTGCCAATGTGGAAATTTGGTGAGTCGAAAGGAAGGAATGACCAGGTCGAGATGAGTCCACCCACGTTGCCAAACATAACATTGGTCGCAATAGCAGATGCTCGCGCAGTGTCCGATACAACGTTTGCAGAGACTTGTGCATTGCAGAGAGCGCCGAATGCAAAAGCTCCGCTGGCAATGATAAAGGTCGCCCCATATCGAACCTTTGCATCCGTTGATGCAAGAAACATAATGTAACCACACATCATCAGCGGAGCGCCTAGGATGAAAAAGATGGTTCGACGATCATATCTCCAACTCAACCACGGGAATAGAACGGTGAAGAAGGCTCCGACAATGTATGGAGGGACGGTGTGTAGCTGTTGTGAGATGACCGTGTCATTAGGATAGATTGTCTTGACGATTGTGGGAGCGAAGAAAGCGAGACCCTGGACCGTAATGTTGTCGAGGAGGAAGATGAAAGAGACAATCAATGTGGAAGGATTGAGGATACCCTTTAATGTCTTCTTTCGATCCAACTTATCAAGGACTTCCGTCGTTCCCACACGCTCCGACTTGACTCGGGCAATCGCTAGTTCCTTCTCTTCTGTCGACAGCCATCGTGCTGTTTCTGGTCGATCTGTAAGAGTGAAGAAAGAAACGAGCGAGATGCCGCACGTGATTATGCCTTCAATCGCAAAAATCATCCTCCATTCTTTGAGTCCGCCAAAGTGGTCAAGCTTTAGGATTCCTGACGCAAGCAATCCGCCGAAAGCGCCTGCTAGAGGTGCCATCACGATATAAAGGGATAAGCGGAATGCAAGTTCGCTTCTACGATACCAACGAGACATGTAGTAGGCGATTCCTGGCAACATTCCAGCCTCGAAAACTCCTAAGAGGAAGCGTACGCCGCTGACTGCATGAATGTCGTGGCAGAAAGCTGTGCCGACTGAACAGATGCCAAAGCCAAGAGAAATGATGGGAATGAACCATCCTGGGCCCATCCATTTACAAGCGAGGTTAGAAGGAATCTCGAAAATGATGTAGCTGTAGAAAATTCTGTCAATGGAATTCACAAAGCGATGATGCAGGATGTAATACCTGATGTAGAAGACGGAGAGGATGGCGTTGTAGTCGTAATTTTTGAGGCCCAGATCCTTCTCGAGACCTGCCAATCTTGCATTCCCTGAAAAGATAAGCTGGATGTCTTCGGAAGCTTAGGGAAGCTCCAGCATACCGATATTGGCTCGATCAATAAAGCAGAAGAGGTAGAGAAGTGCTACTGTGGGAACAATATACAAATCAATTTTCCACCGCAGCCGTGACTCAGCCTTTGGGTCAAATTGAACTAGAGAATGGCCATAGCTAAAGACATATTAGCATTCGAATAGCAGCACAAGTGAAGAAGCAGGAAAGGGTAGCATACATATCTGTGGCGACTTGGCCACGTTCAGCTGCCTGATGGGCAGTCTCATGCTTGAACTGTTCGTTGTGGTGGATTGAAACTTTTTCATCGCCCGTAAGCTCGGGGACTCTTGGCTCGGCCATGTCGTTGCAGTCCGTAAGGGGGGAACGGAGATGGTTCCCTTGAGAGTGACAGTCTGACGGGGGATGGGGGAGGTGTAGAAGGGAGGCAACTCGAATCGCAGGACCCGACTTCTCTTATATCTGGAAGAGCTAGACCCCAATGTCTGGGACGAATGCGGATGGGAGCCAGAGCCCCAGAGTCATGGTTAGTTGTCGGGCGTTGGTGCGGCGGGCGTGGGGTTTGGCAGATGAGAAGATGCGAGATAGGACAGGGCAAGGGGCTTGAGTGGACAAAGGGACGATGCCGTAAGGGGACTCGGGCGTAAGCTGATTGGTCGCGTGAGACTTAATTCACTCTTGGCGGAAGCGCCGGCCCAGTGAACGTGCGGAGAAAGTGACCAAGTGGGCGTCGTCCCCAGAATGCAGAGAAAGCCACAGATCAGCGGCCACTCCGACCGGGAAACTCGACCGCGGCAGAGCACCCACTCATGCCCTCATCCGCCTCCCGGGAAGTGAAAACGGCCATCGGTACGTGATGACGGGTCCTGCGTGCGCCTTGTCATTGCAGTATCAACTCCCCGTGCTCCCCCGGCCTCGCCTGCCTCTTCCCTCTCCCCGCATCTCGCTTCCCCGTACCTGTCGACCTAAACATTCATCATCGCCATCATCTGCTTCCTCCTCTCCACGGTGCTGGGATTCGGGAGAGCGATCCTCATCCATCTGCGAGTGTTACCAAGACTAGGCGTTCTAGACTTTTTAGTTCTGCAAGGGCCATCCCATGGAACCTGCCGTCTAATCTGTCACCGAATTCTGCAAAGCTTCAAATCTCTCCTATTTCATACTGGCCTGACCTGGGACCCTCTGCCTTGCATTTCCTCAACCTATTCCAGCTAGGAATATGTGAATCTAGCCCAATTAGCGCTATGTAATTGGGTGGGTAGGAGCAAAACTCCTATCACAACTTAACAATTACCCACTTTCTCTTGGAATATCACTGGATAGCATGTCCATCTTGCCAACCCATCATACATTAGCGAAGGCTCTCCTTACCTCTTCTCAGTCGCCAGCCATATCCCGTAGTAGCCGCGGAAAAGCACTAAAGCTCAACCCTTGCCAACATCTGAACGCCAAGAACCGTCGGATATCCAACACGGCTACTATTTCAGGTATCAAAGTCCCTTTCATCTGACGTTCCTGACGCGTATTCGCGATTCATGCAATCCTATGTCGTCCATTACACAACATGATGACCGTTTCCCAAAGAGGCCAAAAAGCCTAAGGGCCCGAAAGGAGAGCATACAGCCTTCTAGTCGCTTCACCCAATCCCCCGGATAGTATCAACATGGGTAATACCTACGATGCTGCTTCAAGATCTTGAGAAGCGAACTTCTTACAGTTATGCACAGTCTGTAATAGGCCATAGCGACATTCCTACCCGCCTTTCTATCCCATCCCGACCAGTCATAGTTCTAGCTATCGCCTACTGCTCTTTGACTACACAACAGGGCGAATAAACAGATACATCTAGACCTTGCCCAGTCTAAACCAATTACATTGGATGCAGGAGCTAGAGAGTAGATGCGAAGCCTAGGAGGTCCACTAACAGGCAATATAATTTCGTTCCAGGTTCTTCCAAATGTAGTCGTTGGAGGTATCCACCTTATGCCCACCCACGAACGGCATTCAGTAATGTCAAGCGAGCAGTCGAGCATCAGTGATAGAACAAGACTATCCACGACTATCCGGTCCAATGGCCCCTGAAGCCTCCACGGGAGATGTGCGTGGAAGGATCGGCAACCTCCCAACCGCCTGGAAGTTCTGCGTTGGCGCTTACGGGAGGGTTGTTTGTCGAACATGTCGGAGCCGCACGTTTCTCCATACGGACTTTCTAATGATGTCCATATGGCTTCGACGTACAAAAGTAGGCATGATTGAATCGTTGTCTTTTTTTCAATATTGTTTGCGGACTCTCCCTCACCGTCTCTTACGTTTCCCCTAGGCCTTTGCATGCAACTGCAACATCACAATTCATTCACAGTCTATTATCTTCAATTATTATAGCCCACTGCACCCTGGGATTATAGGACTTGAACTCGGTCAAATATCCCCACAGCTGATTGTTTGGTTCGGATAAGACACACTTTCCGATGCATCTATCCGATGGTGCTGTTATCAGATCCGATGACCTTGGCACGCCTCCTTAATGCTCGTATACTGACAACACTTGTCTGAGACTTGAATTTCGAGGTTGTATTTCTCTCAATATCTTCTTTGATGAACACACTGACACAATAAGATGGCATTTTCGGGATCTGGCTTGTGTGGTATTGAGCCCCCGGGAATCCATTATACGGCTTTGGTATATGCTGATCCAGTACCATGAAGTTCAGCCGTCGAGATTTTACAGACTTAATTGAATCAAGATTCCCAATTGACGGCTACGGAAGGAAGAATACGTAGGCCGTCTGGTGACCTACGGTAAATTCTACATACTCCTAAATAGCCTTAGGGAGATTGCACAACATTCAACGATACTGAGACACTCCACCACTGCGACTAAATAACACCTCAAGTCCCATAGCTAGATCTAAAAGCACACTCATAGGACCCTCTATATCGCTAGTAAACCATCCTTTACTTCGAACATCGCTCAAATGGTAGTCGTACTCACACTACATTCCCCTCCGAACGAACCCAGCGCATCATAAAAGCTTACGAAAGCCACAAAGCTCTAAAGAAAAACAATAATTTTAACGACTGACTTAGAACAGATTGTCCTCAGTTACCACCCTCATCCCTCCTTAACGAGACGTCCCAAAACCTCACCCAACTTAGCCCTACACACCCGACCGTCTATCTCCAAACCAATACCAAATTCCACATTTCCAGCCTTGTACCGCGTCCAGAACACACAGACTGCGCAAATAACACCCGAGAACCAACTACCCACCCACCCAACCCTCCCATTCCATAATCAAATCACACACCCCATCCCTCCCTCCCTCAATCCCCAATCCCCAAAAACCCAACCCCAAAATCCACCACAACCTAGGAAAACCATCAAAAATCACACTCGTAGCATAAGAAACATAACATTTAACCTAATCTATAATCTTCGGTGGGTATATAAAAAAAACACATGTGTTTTAGTATATTTTTATTTTCTAAGGGGGGTGTGGTTGGGGATTTAGGAGAGAGATGGGGAGAAGGGGGGAAGGTTTGTTGGTGGACTGGTGTGTGGTGAGTGAGTGGGATGTGCAGAGGATTGTATACCCGTTCTTTGCGCTTGGGGGGAGGGATGTTGTGTTGTTTTGAAGGAGGATGTGAATGTGAGTGGTGGGAAGCAGGTCGAAGGCGTGATTTGGGGGATACGTTTGTGGGGTTAGAAGGGGGTGTATGGTTTATGTGTTGAGAAGGTATGGTGATGGATAGAGGGGATGGGATTTAGAGAAATAAAGTTTGTTTATTTAATGTAGGGAACTGGTCGATATAACGTGTAGATAGGGAATCTTGAAGACCTTCTCTTATCATAGCGATCTCAATGCCCACCCCGAACCAAACCCCCGCTTCTCCGACAAAAATCCTCAAACACAAACATTTCTACGCCCCAACCCTCCCCTCACTACCAATCCTCCCCCTCTCCTCCCCAAGAACCTCCTTCATCCTCCTCAACCCCCCTTCCTCCTGCTCCCCCTCAGTGATCCCCAACATCCTCCTCCCATACTCAATAAACCCCTTCTCCCCATTCTCAATATCCCAAAACCGGCCTCGATCACTATAAATCATGGAACCGTGGCGGGTGGAGTCAACGAATAGGTGGAGGACGCTTCGGGCTGGGATGTCGGGGGATTGGATGGCGTCGGTGCCTAGGATGGAGGATAGGGTTGAGGGGACGATGGAGGTTGCGGTCCAGGAGGGTGCGATGGTGTTTATGCGGATTGGGAGGATGGGGTGGAGGGTGCCGTGGAGGGCGCGGAGGAGGCCTGGGGTTATGTGTGAGTGAGGGTGTTTAGGGAAGTTGTGGGAGGGTCTGGGTACCGAGGACGCCGTGTTTTGCAGCCGCTGGGCGCTTGTCAGTGATTTCGTTTGCATGGATGAGTTGGTTTAAACTCACTGTAGTCTGTGGTAGAGAACCGTGTAAAGCCTACCAAGATGCCCGTCAGTACTATTATCTAATCTCAATCAAACATTTAGATGGGATATTCATACTCGATGCAGAACCAGTCATGACAATAGATCCCCCCTCTTTGTTCTTCCGTATGTAATGAATGGCAAGCTTGACTGTATACATAACTGAGATCAGATTAACCTCAATCGTGTTCAGCTTCGGTGGTAGTAGATCCCCGTTTTCGTCGACGTCGTCTTCGAGTAAGGAGACGTTTGGTCTGATGCCTGGATAGAGACAGTTATTCAATACACTTTCTTTTCTCTGTTCGATCTGGGCTTAGGATAGGGTCTGTGTACCAGCATTCGCAAACACATGATCAATCCTCCCGTATTTCGCCATGCATGCTTTGAACATGTCATACTGATCTTTCCAGGACGTGACATCGAGCCTTGAGAATGGGACTGTGGCTTTCTCTGGCTCTGGTAGTTCGTTGAGATCACTGGCGTATACCTTTGCTCCGTGTTGGAGGAGTCGTCTAAGGGTTGCTAGGCCAATTCCTGACGATGCACCTAGTATTATGATTAAGTTTGATTGGTTGCATATAGAGGTAGTGTGGTATATGTACCAGTTACAATGACGACCTGGTCTTTGATCCTGTCTAGATCAGCGTCGTTGATTTCAAAGCTAGTCATTTTGATGTGTGTGATCACGAATGAGTGGAAAGGGGAAGCTTTAGAAGTATTAAGTAGTACGGACGGAAGACCGCGGCAAAGGCATCTTAATATTCCCACATTGTGTCTCGTATAACCCTGAACCTAGGGCGGGGAGGCTTAGTGGGGTGTAGGGCAGGTTGTTTGGAGAGTCGAAGATCATCTGTAGGTGTACCTTAGCCTCGGAGCTCAACCCCGCCTTAGCTATACCCTTTAGTTGCGTAATTTTGGTCAAGGTTGCGGATGCCGAGAGTTTTCCTATTTGTTCGGCCGAGTCGCAATGGTAGGACGTATTGTGAAGTTAGTGTAGCTAGCGAATCTAGTCGTTGGAATAGTAATTCATTCGTGAGGCCTTCGAGAAATTGTTCATACAATAAATTCAATGTGTCACGAACTCGAATAGCACATCTAGGCTTCCAGAGTATAGAATTAGGCAAAGTTGGTATTGAATTTCCGCTGATTTTGAGTTGAAATGACCATTCATTCGTCCAACGTTAACCAACGTGATATCTTCGTATGCGCCTTTGCTCCATGGCATAGAATTATGCGTCTCTTAGCATTTCGTACATCGAATGCCCTTTTGCTAGATAATTCTCAGAATAGCCATATAGAGCCATATGGATGGGCGATTACGAGAGTAGCATGGCGTGTCATTTCTGATCTTGATCTCGTTGTGTCCTCGAGCATGAGCTTCCTCAAGCACCACCTGCGCCTCGAGGTCCACGGCCTCGACCGCGTCCGCGCATGCCCCGGCCGCGGTGATCGCCGCGATGCTCTCCCCTCGTATGCATTCCGCCTCGACCTCCTCTATTCGCCTGTTCCTTTGCTTGTGTTTCCTTGACTTGGTCGACAATCTCGTCGGCGATTCGAATAAACTTGATCTATGGTGGTCTTAGCCGCCGTTGAACGGTGGTGGAGTGTATTGCCTGACAGTGCTTCCTCGGACGTATACTTCTGGCAATCTCCAGAATTTGTCTCCGCTGGCTGCAGTTTGGATGACCTCTTTCATGGTCAGGTTCATCCAGGTATCGCAGTTGACGAGGATGCCATTGAACGACTCGGTGTTCTTCAACTCGACCTGGACCATCGTATTGGTGGCGGCCGTGAGGAGGCCCAAGGGTAGCTGGGAATGGTCAGAAAAAGAAGCCTCACATGGTTGGCGAAGTTACCATGATGGCGGTGCGCGGAGCGATGTGGTGGGCTGCTCAAGGTGTGAGAATCAACTTATCAGCCTCGGTCGCGAGGAGGACAGATGCCCTGGGAGTGGGTGGATTGGCTTGTACGGCGAGGGTGAGGTGGGGTTGAGGTGAAGGATGGCGCAAAGAGATGTATACCGTGTTGTGGGGGACGAAAGATGAAGAAGAGGAAGAGCTCGGGCCACCTCCAACGACGCTAAGACGGTAGAAGGCAATTGGAGAACAGAGCTGGAGAGCTTGACCCTTAAAGAGATATTGAATAGCGAAAATCAGAGCTTCGATAATCTATATAGCGACTCTTCAAATTGCAGATGGCTTCTTAGCTTTTCCCACACAACAACACAGCCCCGACAATCTTAGGTATCCCAGGTACCCGTTCCCAAACGCATCCATAAACCGATTGAATGGACTGTCCTGGACACCAAGCACAGCTAATGACGTCTGACGAGTCAATCGATGATGTTTTTTTTTTGATTTGACAAATGCCTCTACGTATGGACTGGACTGGGTTGGACTGGAAGATGGCTGTCACTCGGAGCCAGAATCCGAGAGAAAATGGTACCGAGGCTGGGGTTTGTTTGCTTGGTTTGACCATAGAGAACCGGTAGTACGAGCATAGCATATTCAATCCAGTACGCAGGGATACCTAGAGGGAAAGAAATCGCATTTGACCTATCAATTCACTCCCACCTCACCTCACCTCGCCTCGCCTCGCCTCGCCTCATCAACTCTGGCTCTGAATTCTAACAAAGCCCAAGCTTTAATCCAAGAGGGAACGGATACGATGGATTACGATTGAATTGGGGGGTGCTAGAGCTCGGCCGGCGTTAAAGCTGAGGTCGGGCGTTGTGGCTCAGCCCCCAATCCCCCAATGGGCAACGGTTTCGGGGCGAACACGCGTCCAATGCGGGAAACAGTATGGACAGACGACAGAGAAAGAGAGGTACAAACCTGCACCTGCACCTGCACCTGCACCTGCACCTGTCCCTTGAAGCTTCAACCGGACTCAAGTAGTGCTGATGGGCCCATAATCATGGACGGCATGGGAGGCCGTTTCTTACTGTTATGGACTTGAATACTACTGGCCTGGTTTCGACCTGCGTCTGCACCTGCGCCTGCGTCTGCATGGGCTTGGAAGCAAGTTGTAAAACGCTCACACTGCCACTCTGCCACTCTGCCACACTGCCATCTGCCCACTCTGCCCTCTGTCCCTCTGATCTCCATCCAACCCCTGCTCTGGTCTGGTCTGGTCTGGCGTTGCCCTTCAGCCCTTCCGGCTGGTGCCTGATCCTTCCTCGCCAGCGTCCAGCTCCATCCAGAGTTCAGAACACGTTTGTTCTGTCTCGCACTTGTCTTCCTCTCTCGCACACTCCCACACGGGCCTGTGTGCGTTGCTTTTAATCTTTTTCCTGCGTGTTCTTTTTCCCTTTCGCTGGTAGTTGCTGTCGTCGCTTGCCGGGACTAGTCGTTGCTCTGTTCTTTTCCTATCCGTTCTTTTCCCCTGCTGTTCTCCAGCTTGTGCCCGCGTCATGCGGTCCTTCAAGTCCAAGGTACTGTCCGTCTTCACCTGGGCCGCCCCAGCTTTCTCCGCCGTACTTCCACCCAGCGGCCATGCGAATGCACCTGGACCCACCGAAAGACCCTCGGTCAGAGGGTTAGGTATGCCTCTGTCTCTTATAATCCTCCTCTTTCTCGCCGCTCCTAGGCATCTACTAATCATGGAGTAGACTTCCAGGACCACTACGCGCAAGCTACTTTCAGCGTGCCCTGTGCCGGCTGTCTTGGCGGGGAAGAATCCCAAGATGATGACGACGCTCTGGTAAGGCCCACTTCAGGCAACACAATCATTCATTCATCTTGAAGCTCACATCCCCATAGCTCTTGAGCTTCAGAACCCATTCGTCTGAACAGCCCTGTGGATCGTCCAACATTTCCCTGAATGGCCTCTACCTGCCCCAGGAATGGAACGGTAACTTTGCGTCTGGCTCGGGGTCTTTCGCAGGCGTACCAGACATCGAAGAGAATGCCTGGTTCCTCCAGCACGACTTGGATCTCCACTGGGAGTCGGCCTGTCTCAACGATAGCATTGAGGCCGAAGAACGACCAGAGGAATCCTCCGATGATGCCGCCCAGGTTCTCACCGTGACCATCAACGCTATTGACGGCAAACCTCTCAAGAAGCCGTCTGGTTTTACCATATCATTCAAACAACTGTCACCTCCGGAAATTCTAAGACTAGAGCCTATCCCAGACAGTACTGCTAGCGACAAGGAGCACTCAGAGTCGTGGAGGAACCCTCCCACCCACCTCCGCCTGACTCTGTCTTCGGTCGAGGCTCCAGAATCGCCCTCTACCTCACCTCCTGGCGACTCTTCTCTCGAGGTTGAGATCACGGAACTTCGCGCTCTTCAAGCTGAAGTTGAGGAACTCAAGAAAGCTATCGAAGAGAAGAAGACCCGGATCAACTCACAGCTCAAGAAGGAAGTCAAGTCCTTCACAGAAGAATTACGAGAGTGCCACAGCATCAAGTGCGTCCTGAATACAGTTGCCGACAAAGCCCATGGTGCTTGGAAATTAGTGTACATCCGCTTCCGCCCATATCAGAACGGATCATCACACGAACTCAGCATGGGTCGTCCGGGAAATGTGCATCATGACCAATGGCATGCTTCAGACTACAAGGTGGCCGAAGAAGAGGAAGCCGAGGAAGTTCATAGGCTATCAGAATCGATCCCGTCTTCGTCCACCCCTCCGCCGCCCTCCCCCCCGCACAGTGCGTCCTCCCGCAAGCAAGAGTCACCATATGTCATCGCCGTCGAAGTACTTGTTGGCGTACTCTGCTGTGGCTGTTTGTTTGCCGTAATCCGCAATCGTTGTGCTTCTCTCCGCACCCGCACCGAGCGGGCTGCAAGTCGAGAAGAACGCCGCAATGCTAGATTATATCGACGAGCAGCCCGCAAGCTCGCATGGCGCAACTGGTGGCGGCGTAACTGGCGGGACCAGGAACGCATCGACGACTATGAAGAGAAGAGGGCGTTGATTCAACATCAGGAATCTGTCCTTGAAGAAGCAATGCAGCACGAGATTCGCCAGCTACGAGAAGCACACGGCGTGGTCCACTCCCTTGTCCAAGCAGAAGAAGGCCGCATCATGTCCCCGAGACCACATCACCCCTTTCCACATGGTGGACACATCCCCTACCACTACTACGCAAATACTGAAGCCCAGGAACAACCACCCTCACCGACGTCTTCCACATACACCCGAAACTCGCTAGCCGAAATACCCTCCCGTCCTCTCTCTCGCACCTCGACACTCCCTGGTTACCACTCCGACGCTTCGACCGCACCCCCGGCTTATAACGAGCACGATGACCTCTCCGGAAGCATGATCGTAGCCAATGGCTTCCACCGGTATCGACCTACATCTCCCAGCCCTCCCTCTCCTTCACCTTCATCCACATCCTCATCCAGAGGCTCAGTAGGCGGCTTATCAGAAGCCAGCTCGCGCTGGACACCGGATAGCAGCGTCGTAGACGTCAGCCCGAGACCCAGCGCCGAGACACTACGATACGCGGAGACGGTGGAGGAGAGCTCCGAGGAAGAAGACGAGGGTGATTTCGGACTGGTCTATTGACCAATGACCAATCACATAATTTGGGCGTTATAACTATCGTGGGATGGCACTTGGATTCGGGATACACAATTATATCATTGTAAGCGCACTTGTTCATGCGTTTTTGGGCACGGCTTCAACGGACATCGGAGTTCTTTTTGCTTCATGGCGCTATATTTTTTTCCTTCTTCCTGGACTTTTCTCGTCTTGGGACTACGTCTCTGTTTTTGTGCACCTGATCTTGAGCCTTAAGAGCGAGCAGGGCAGAAGCATTTCTATTCTATGACATCCAGAGAGTCTGCGAAGACTACCGCCCGTCATTGGACGGATGGACCAAGAGAAGAGTAGAGAAGGCATGGCATTTATTAATATGTGCGGTAGGACTCCCTCACTGTACAGGTACAGTTACATCACATGTATGTTGATATGTATCGATGGATGGTTGGATKGATGGAAGTAATAACCTAGGTAGCTGTAGTCGTACTCTTATAAGGATAAGGATACGGGATATGGATACCGGAAATGAAAGATTTTATTAACATTCAAAGACTTCACTTGAGATTTGATTGATGCATGTGACGTGATTGATGTGAGAAAGTGTGTATCGTGAGTTTGTCGATGTTGGATTCTAAAGGTTCGCTCATGTCAAATGCAAGTGCAAGTGCAAGTGCAAGTGCAAGTGCAAGTGGAATATGGCCATGATTATTATTATGATGATGATGATGCTTTGATTTCCCGTACTTTGAAACTTGGTTTTATACATAGCAGAGTACATAACACTCGCATACACATGAATGAATATTGTACAAATACCGCCGTTTAATCCGCTGCTACTCTATGCGCTTGATGATTCTTCCTCTTCCTCTTTCTATAAGGTTCGCTGATGTGCTCGTCTTGCTATCGATACAAGTGTAATGTCAACGTACATGTCTAGATTCGTACATTTGCTAATCCCCGGCCCAGCACGCCGCAGAAACTTCTAACTTCCATGCTGTGCGTTTACCTCCTCCTCAGATACCAATTGAATGCCAATTGATTAGTGTCGATGTGGAATGGCGAGGGAACCTCAGCAAGGCCCGGTCTTGCAACGGGATGTCGCAAGTACACAGCGGCACAGATGTTCTGGTTGACCTCGAGGTATCGCGGGATAAAGGCGAAGGCGGACATGTAGTCTCGGGGTCGCCAGGGAGTGAGGTACGGGCGCCTATTGTCGCGCTTGTTCCACGTCGATTCGTATTCCGATTCTTCCTTGAGGCGGTCGAAGGCGGATTTGAGCTTTGCTTGGTCCTCCTTGGACATTAGTGGGGTTGGGTCTTCGTCGGAGGCTGATGCTGAGGGATCGATGGCTGTGGCAAGGCGGCCTCGTAGGAAGGCGAGTTGGGAGTCGAGGTCTGAAACTGTCTCTGGGCTTGCTGTCTTCCACATTGCAATGGCTTTCTTGATGGTCTGGCGGAATTCGCGGAACCTTTGCTTGTCTTTGGCTTTGATGTCGGCGGCCAGGACACCGTCGACGTCCTCCATGATGTTCTGCAGTTGCTTCTTGAGTTCTGTCGGTGTGGGTTCTGCTTTTGTGTTCTGGGCGGCAAGCTCGGCGATTGATGGACCTTCATCTGATTCGGGTGTGTTCTTATTCCAGCTATCTGCTCGAGCGGCACGCTTCTCGGCGGCGACACGGCGTGCTACCGCACTACGTGTTTTCGGTGCGCCAGTTGCAAACATGACGGACTCGGTATCGACTTGAAACATGTCTCCTGGGTTGAGCATGTAACCGGGATAGCGCATCTAAGGAATGGGTCAGTTAACTTAATTCACACCTAGATACCCTCAATAGAATACTTTGGGTTTTTTCCTGCTAATAGAAATTCAAGTACCTTTTTTCCATTGACTTTAACCAATCCATGAACACAAAATTGTCTTGCCTGCCTCGCACTGCTTGCGAAGAGTGCCCGGAAGATCGATGTGTCTAATCTCCGTTCTGTTGGCCAATATGCCATCTGCATATACGGTGTCATATCTGGAGCTTTCTTGGCCGGCCTTCCAGAGCCTCTTCCAGCGGCTTGCTCGGATCCATCATATCTTGCCAGATACTGGTGGTTCATTGGAACGACGGCGGGTATATATCTGCTGAAAGTACGCTTCCATTTCTTCTCCTGTATTTGTTCTCCGTGATATGCTCGGGTATCTGCCTTTGCTGCCCACTTCTGTTGGAAATAAGTCTTGATAGAATGGTTGGGCCGCCGAAGGTTTGCCAGACTATATAGGGTCCATCGTGACCAGTCCTGTCGGACTCTCTAGCATCTAAATTAGTCGAAGGATGATTAATGTGTAATAGACTGGCTCACCAATTTCTTCAATGAGTGAAATCTGAGCTTCTTCCTCATGATGGCGAACGATCAATTGGCGGTAGCGCGGTTGTGATTGTGCCCTCACCCCCGTATAATGCCCCCAGAGGCTCAGAGATTTGTCGCGTCGGAGGTCCGGCGCATCTATGCCGATGCACGGACCCCTGCAGTTGCGCGAGAAAAATAATTCGCCAGTAGCTTGCCCCCACTTGAGCTTCCCTCTTACCACCCTCAACTTTTTCCACACCACACGCCGTATATCGGCGCAAACACCTAAAAAAACCGGCGACTAACAGCCAGAGCAGGTCAATCTTGGTGCTTGCACCGTTGCGACTCCCACCAACTCAATTCCACTTCCGCGAGACTCGGAGCTACCCCGCTGTAGTCATGGCGACTGAAGCGACTTCTGAGGTCAAGCCAGGCAACGACGTCGAGCCCGTTGGCACTGGCGATATCGCTGGGACTCACACTGTCGAGGGCACAGGAGACACAGGTGCAGGTGCCGTAAGCGGCGACGAGAAAGGTAGCGGTGAAAACGCCACCGGCACAACAGCTGAGGCTTCTGAGGACCAGAACGGAAGTGCTGCTGGAGACAATTTGAAGGAGGATAACAAGGTAGGAAGCTTTAAGAATGCATAAGAGATCTCCGAAGCAGTGGCTAACGTTTCGCAGCGCTCTGGGGACGAACACTATGGGTACAAAGGAGAGCCTCACCAACGCGGGCGACGGGATTCCTACAGGCCAAACAAATTCCAGAAACCGCAGAAAAACAAGAAGCCGGAATCTCACAGGACCAATGAGTTCGACAACTTGCCCGAGACTGACGATCGTGACGAGATTTGCAAACAAGTAAAGTTAATCCCACAAGAGCAATGGCGCGACTTCATACTAATTGCAATCAGGTTGAGTTCTACTTCTCCCGTCAGAATCTTTCAAGCGACGAACACCTCTTCTTGGAGATCCACGGTCCGGAGAACCGCCCTGTTTCTCTGAAGCACTTATGCACCTTCAAGCGCATGCGTCGCTTTCAGCCTTACTCTGCAGTTGTCAGGGCCCTCCAAGATAGCGCCAGTGTTCATGTCGTCACTACTGGTGACTTCAGTGGAGTGGGCAACGAAGGTGTTCAGCGGAATGAACCAATTGTCGTCCCGAATGTGCAAGACGATGTCCTCGAACCCCCCACGTTATACGAACTGTACCAGCGCCTTCATCACTATGCCAAGAATGACCTTGATCGTAGCGTATACGTAAGGGACTTCGGTGGCGAGGGTGAAGTTGGGCAGATTGCTCTCGAAAACTTCTTTGAGCCATACGGCTCGGTCATGGTCCGCAAGCGACGCGACGAGAACTCCAAATGGAAGGGTAGCGTATTTGTCGAGTTCGCGACCCAGGACCAGCAGAAGGAGTTCCTCCAATTGGATCCCAAGCCAAAGTTCAATGGCAACGAACTCGTCATTATGAGTAAGAAAGACTACAGCAAAATGAAATGCGACGAGAAAGGCATTATCCCGGATTGGGAGAAGGATGAGGGTTCCCGCCGCATTCGCTTCCCTGCTCGTGGACGTGGAGTACGCGGAGGCCATAGTGGGCGTGGTGATCGTGGCAGGCGAGGCCAACGCGGTGGGTATGGGCGCAGTGACCGTCGGGATCGTGATCATCGTGATCACCGTGACCGCCGTGATCGCAACCGCTCAGGACGTGAGGGTGAGTCTGCTGATGACAACGACTGGAATCGTCGCCGTGATGAGTTCCAGAAGTCAGACAAAGACTTCAACGCCAATGGCCATGGCTCCAGCAAACGCAAGGCTCAGAACCCTCTTGACGACGACAGCCACAAGAAGACCAAGGTTGAGCTCAAGGAGGATGCTTAGGGATCTTCATTGTCTTCGCCTTGGAGCGTGGAATTCAACCAACGCTCAGAAAAGTTCTTATCGAAGTCATATTGCTCCCCGGGATTTTCGACATGGCTTCTCCCCATCCTGATGTTTCAGAGTTCTGCTGTTTCCTAAGGATTTTCCTTTCCAGACTTCCCTACTTGGATTCCCGGCAGACCGATTCCTTCATTGACTTCGGTTCCACGTGGCGTTTTCGGATAATGGGCATTTTGAAAAATTCAAGGCGTCGGTGGCCCCTCGATTTCCAGTGCGTGCCTTGCAAGCAATGCAAGGATATTCTCAGAATAGAATCTATAGGTGGTTAAACATTTGTAGACTTAGTTCTACAGATGGAATTTCACACGAAAACGATTGACTATTCACCACTCTTCCCAAGTATCACCTCTGTATGTCATGTCAACTAACGTGCGGATCAAAGACTAGGCCATTGTCCCGGCCAGTTCTTCTCAGCGGCTTCCAACAGCTCCAGCATCCTCTGCGCTAGCTTCGAAAGCCCAACCTACGTGGTTCAGACCTCATCCTGAGGAATTCAGACATGCAGGTTTTCCAATAGTCATGCACAGGTGTTTGCGCTATTGTGCGTTTGCTAATTCTCATTAACGAGGTACAGCACTGTTTGATTCTGGTGCCAAATGAGGCTAATACTTAGTATCATTGTCCCCTCTCTTTCAGATTTATGTGAATCCAATATCCACGCAATCAAGTGCTCGGATCCGACACTCTTTACATGTATTGGGATAGTTTCTAGGTGTTTCTCTTTATACTCAGAATGAGCTACCGTGGACAAAGCATGATAAGTAGAAACCCCGTTTCATTATATTCGCCATACGTTCAACATAGTTCCGAAATAATATGGTATGGCCGTGAGATCAATCTCGCTAACAAGACTTCGCTTGACAACCCCAAGATATCAAGGGGGTTTCGCGCGATGAGCAACTTGTGGATTATGGTAGAGACCCGGTCCAGCTTCTACGAGGCTGGTCGTCACACTATGCTTGCTTGAGCTTTCGGGGCGTCTCATACCTAAGCGTTGCCATATAATTAGTGAGCCTAAAACGGCGATTTGTTCTACATGCGCCCGAATCACGGTTGCCTAACATGCTAAGTTGCATCAATGTCTATTTGGTGGAAGTAAATTGTGTCCGGGTTCCAGTTAAGGCAGAGCGGCGGATAAAAACAGCAGGTAAATGTAGTTTAATGCTAAGCTAACATATCTAATAGACGGTCGCGTAATAGGTTTCTGAACCAATTGCGCCCTTTGAGGGTACATGATATTTAGTGTCCAAACTTCGCCCCGAGGTATCTGCAACCTGGACTACGAGGTCTGCACAACTACTAACCTTGGGCCAGGCTCGATGTCGCATAGAACCTTTGACGGATAGCTATGGTTCAAATTGCCTCGCCGTACCATTGCTTTGAGCTTACTTCCTCATTCCCACTGACGGGCACTATGATCCAAATCGTGCGCATCTTGCGCATTCTACTAATGGCCAACCTTCAAAACTGAAAAATCTATGTGGTTGGAAAACATTACGGAGTCGCCAAGAACAACCAATGAGAACAAGTAAAACGAAATGCTCATGGGACCATTTATCCTGTCTATAAACCTGAAGATTTTCTATATAGGCGCATGCCTAACTCTGGCCTGATTGAAAAGTTTGTCATCAGGAGAGGATGACATCTAGTGGGTTGTTTCTAAGACTACCAATTGTATACTAAGTCTGCGCTTGTCAATTCTGAAGATGGCCTTCACATAGGACAACCGGTATACAAGCTTGTAAAACTTGATACGTCTGATGCATCTACAAAGTGACAGACTACCTCCATTTCTACACTGCGATGATCATAACTTACTGGTGAGCCGGATCTTGCTTGCGGACGGACATAAGAGGGCGCTTAACCCTGGTAGGCGAATGCTGAGAAATCTAAAGGCAAGAGAGAGCATGGGACAACAGACCCAAGCTAGGAACACAATGATCTGGAGATGTGACTGTTTTCGTGCTGAAACGGATTTTAATGACTCGAAAGCGGCGTTTGAGATGGCGATGACTTAGGATTTTGGGAGAGTAACTATATATCATTTAAGCACTGAGTCAAATCATGGCATTGGAAAACAGTATGCTAGACACTAGGCCTTTTGGAGAAGTTCGGAATGGCAAATATTTGCTGCTGGGTGTGCTGAGTTGTTTGGTGGCTAAGGTCTCCTCATACCGTGGCAAATATGATTTCCAACTCTGGATTGTGCGAGCTAACTTCGTCACCCATGATACTAAAACGAGCACCGTCTGTGTATTTCATTACCATCCATGGCACCTTTGGGGTAGGAGAAACCCCTCTTGCCGGAACAATTCGATATTGCTGCCACGGGCTGCAGACGAATCAAAGAAGCGGACGATCAATGGCAAAAGAGCTGGTCGCCGTGGGTTAATGACGTTGTAGGAAAGGCCGATGCCCGATGGGATTGGGCCGCCCTCTTAGGAATAGAGTCACTAAGAAGGGCGCTCTGGAGAGTGTCTGATCACGGGCTGGCCTCTCTACGGAAGAGCTAAGGTTGAGTCGAATGGCGAGCCATGTTAAAGAGGGTTGTTTTATGACTCCTCCGGGATGGCGCTGAGGAGTTTCAGCAGCAGTGAAAGCAAACAGCGAGCGGCGTGCAAGAGATTACGCCACACGACGGGCCTGGAGCGGACTTAGCTCGATTAAGCGAAACGCACTGAAAGGTGGGGCTGTCGCAGTAAAACCTCTCCCCTCCCCTCCTTCAGAGCCGTTCCATTCTCTGCTCACCAGAGTCCTCAACCTCCAACCCTCTCCAGCAAGGGCTTTATAAGAGAGCGCCCTTCCCCTCCTGCGACTGCTCTGCAAAGCCAGAGCATCTCGGACAACTCTCTGCGTCTCACCTCCGCTTCTCATACACAAGTCCTCCAAAGCGGGGCATTCCTGTAACCCTCTACAAATTTTCGCACAGTAGATAAAACTATCCAATACCGCCGAAATGGTCAAGTAAGTCACCCTTAGCCATCTCGAATCGCAGAAACTGGATTTCCTGAGCCCTGGTCGCTCCACTTCGCGATGTATAAACAATGATGCTAACATGGTTTCCACAGCTTCACGGTCGAGGAGGTACGTCGTTCACCCAGATACCCAACTCCCAACCCACATCAACGGATAAGGTCACACATACAATCATGGAGGAGTACTAACTGGTTTAAAGATCCGCACCTTGATGGACAAGGCGGTGAATATCCGTAACATGTCCGTCATTGCCCACGGTGAGCATCCTCAGAACCCCGCACTAGATCAGTGAAAAAAGATCTAACCAGCCTCCTATAGTCGACCACGGAAAATCTACCTTGACCGACTCCCTTGTTCAGCGTGCTGGTATCATTTCTGCAGCAAAGGCTGGAGAAGCACGATTTACGGATACTAGGGCGGATGAACAGGAGCGTGGTGTGACCATCAAATCCACTGCTATCTCCCTGTACGCTCAGTTGAACGACCCCGAGGATCTCAAAGATGTGCCCGTCAAGACCGAGAAGAACGACTTCTTGATCAACTTGATCGACTCTCCTGGTCACGTTGACTTCTCATCTGAGGTCACTGCTGCCCTCCGTGTCACTGATGGTGCGCTTGTTGTCGTCGACACCGTAGAAGGTGTCTGCGTCCAGACCGAGACTGTGCTCCGACAGGCTCTTGGTGAGCGTATCAAGCCCGTTGTCATCATCAACAAGGTCGACCGTGCTCTCCTCGAACTCCAGGTCAGCAAGGAGGATCTGTACCAGAACTTCTCCCGTGTCATTGAGTCTGTTAACGTCGTCATCGCTACCTACTTCGACAAGACTCTTGGTGATGTCCAAGTCTACCCCGACAAGGGTACTGTCGCCTTCGGCTCTGGTCTTCACGGTTGGGCTTTCACCGTTCGACAATTTGCCGCCCGTTACGCCAAGAAGTTTGGTGTCGACAAGAACAAGATGATGGAGCGTCTCTGGGTACGTTCTGCAACTCCCTAAAAAATCTATTAAGATGTGTACTGACAACACGCAGGGTGACAGCTACTTCAACCCCAAGACCAAGAAGTGGACCAAGAACGGCACTCACGAGGGTAAGCCCCTTGAGCGTGCTTTCAACCAGTTCATCTTGGACCCCATCTTCAGGATCTTCACGGCAGTCATGAACTTCAAGACCGACGAGATCCCTACTCTCCTTGAGAAGCTTGAGATCAAGCTCACCAGCGACGAGAAGGACCTCGAGGGCAAGGCGCTCCTCAAGGTCGTCATGAGGAAGTTCCTTCCCGCTGCTGACGCTCTCTTGGAGATGATGATTCTCCATCTCCCATCTCCCATCACTGCTCAGAAGTACCGTATGGAGACTCTCTACGAGGGTCCTCCAGATGACGAGAACGCCATTGGTATCCGTGACTGTGATCCCAAGGGTCCTCTCATGTTGTACGTCTCCAAGATGGTGCCGACCTCCGATAAGGGTCGATTCTACGCCTTTGGCCGTGTCTTCTCCGGTACCGTCCGTTCCGGTCTCAAGGTCCGCATTCAGGGTCCCAACTACGTCCCAGGAAAGAAGGAAGACTTGTTCATCAAGGCTGTTCAGCGTACCATTCTCATGATGGGTCGATTTATCGAGCCGATCGAGGATGTGCCCGCCGGTAACATTCTTGGATTGGTCGGTATCGATCAGTTCTTGCTCAAATCTGGTACCCTTACCACCAACGAGACTGCCCACAACTTGAAGGTCATGAAGTTCTCCGTCTCCCCTGTCGTTCAGCGCTCCGTTGAGGTCAAGAACGCCCAGGACCTGCCCAAGCTTGTCGAAGGTCTTAAGCGTCTTTCCAAGTCCGACCCTTGCGTCTTGACTTATATCTCCGATTCTGGTGAGCACGTTGTCGCCGGTGCCGGTGAGCTGCATTTGGAAATTTGCTTGAAGGATTTGGAGGAAGACCACGCTGGTGTTCCCCTCCGTGTCTCCGACCCCGTCGTCCAGTACCGTGAGACTGTTGCTGGCACTTCCAGCATCACTGCTCTATCCAAGTCTCCCAACAAGCACAATCGTCTGTACGTCACTGCTCAGCCTTTGGATGAGGAAGTTGCCCAAGCCATCGAGGCTGGCAAGATCGGCCCTAGGGACGATTTCAAGGCTCGTGCCCGTATCCTCGCCGACGAGCACGGCTGGGACGTCACCGATGCCCGTAAGATTTGGTGCTTCGGCCCTGACACCACTGGCGCCAACTTGCTCGTCGACCAGACCAAGGCCGTCCAGTACCTTAACGAAATCAAGGACTCCGTCGTCTCTGGTTTCCAGTGGGCCACCAAGGAAGGCCCAGTCGCCGAAGAGCCCATGCGATCGATCCGATTCAACATCATGGATGTTACCCTTCACGCTGATGCTATTCACCGTGGTGGCGGTCAGATCATCCCCACTGCTCGCCGTGTTCTCTACGCTGCTACTCTGCTTGCCGACCCAGCTCTGCAAGAGCCCGTCTACCTTGTCGAAATCCAAGTTCCCGAGCAGGCCATGGGTGGCATCTACGGTGTCCTTACCCGAAGGAGAGGTCACGTCTTCGAGGAGAACCAGCGTGTCGGCACTCCTCTCTTCAACGTCAAGGCCTACCTCCCCGTCAACGAGTCTTTCGGTTTCACCGCCGATCTTCGATCAAACACTGCCGGCCAGGCCTTCCCCCAGATGGTGTTCGACCACTGGCAGATTCTCCAGGGTGGATCACCACTTGACAAGACAACGATGCCCGGTAAGATCGTTGAGACCATGCGTAAGAGGAAGGGTATCAAGGTCGATGTACCAGGCGTTGAGAACGTAAGTACCCATTCATCAATTTCTGGCGAATCGTCTGCTAACCATACTTCCAGTACTATGACAAGCTATAGAGGAAAGCTATCAAAAGTTGTAGATTTCCTTTTATCACGAACTCCCGGCGACCGGCAGCATTGGGCCTGATCGTGATCACTGGTTGCTGTATACCACGAAAGATCAATCACTGGGCTTCTAGAGCACGAAAATGACGATCCGGGTAGCTTGGTCTTTAGAGGTCGGATCACCAGGTTGTGGCTCATGAGATGGCTAATGATCCATTCCCTTTGCATGTTCTTTAGTGTGATGTAGTTTTCTAAAGACAAAAATTGAAAGCAATCATTACACAATTTGTTATGATGTTTGGATCTGCAATATCAAGTGTATGCATTACGACAGTCTTGTCCAAGGTCCACCTTGTTCAAGTAAAAATGTAGACAGTGGGGTTTGCGTGGCTAAACTCCGTACCAATCCGAGGAGAGTATTCGACGCTAGTTTCGACACGTGACCGTGGGGGGGTTCCCGACGCGACGGGCACTTTTACTAGTCGTTGGTCGTGGGTTGTTTGTGGAGCTCTCTTAACTACACTCCCACGACTCCCTCCATTTGTGAAGTCATTCGGTCTTCCCACTCCCACTTCCTTGTATTACCTGCCATTGCGCCCAATCTTTGATCTTCGCCTGCCGCTTTCGAATCTAGTGTTCCTTCACGATATTGCAATAATCGTCTCGGGTAGCCCAGAAGGCTGCGGCGGTGCGCATGAGCGCGTAGCTTCGAGATGCTCCTCAACGAGGCAGATAAGCCGGCGCTCAAGGAATGGGTGATTCCCAAGCTTGAAACAATGTGAGGAATCACGAACGGCGAGGAAACACTCAAGATATAGTGCTAAAGAAACAAGCTCTGACGCCGATGCTGGAGTTCTGGCCGACTATGTGATTGCGCTGATTGCGACCGAAGAGTCTGAGGAGCTAGTGAAACAAAACTCTGTGGAGTCCTTGTTGGACTTTCTGCATGACAGTAAGTGCATCGTTCAGATTGTCTGTGAATTTACTCACAAGTGTAGATACTCGCCCATTCATCGACGAGGTACTGGCCGCCGTAAAGTCCAAGTCGTTTCTTCCTAGCCTTAAGCCCTTGACTGGCTCGACGCTGATCGAAGCTACCAATAATGTTTTGCCCCCGCCCGCCCTCTCTGTTGAAGCAGCGCCATTCAAGCCGCCAACCGGCCCGTCTGCCGACCAGAACCGCACACAGGCAAGAAATGGAAGGGGTGATAATTCACGAAAACGGAGGTATAATGACCGAGAGTCAAGCCAGCCTATTGAAGGTCTAGATCCTCACTATACACGAGGAGTTGGCAGCGATAGACCTTTGAAGCAAACGGCGAGGAGGGGAGCCAGGCACAATCGGGGCGGATTCGGAGGGCAAGATGGCGGCATGGCTGGCGCGGTAGGTGCTGGGGGAGCCTTCAATCCCGTACCACCAATGCCAAATGTTGGAGGGTTTCCAGGGCTGCCCCCAGGGCTGCCTGTCTTTGACCCGATGAATCCAATGGCGTTCTTTCAGCTCATGGCCATGGGTTTATCTGGCATGCCGAGTATGCCTGGTATGCCTGGTATGCCATTTGCAGCCTTGCAGCCGGGCACGGCCCAGGATCAAGCCAACCGCAATTCAAAACCTTCAAAACGAAAGGAGAGATGCAAGGACTACGACACAAAGGGAATTTGCGCTCTCGGGCGTGCTTGCCCATATGAGCATGGTGGTGAGATTGTAATTCCTGCCTCTACTGAAGGTGAGTGTATGAACCCCTTTGACTGGCCCTTATATAGGGCCGTCCCACACATCCTCCCTCATTGTTAGTAACTGACACATTCACGATAGGTTATGACCCTAGTAGATCCTCGCTCGGCATGGATATCGCAACAGGCATCAGTGGAGCGCAACCAGCCCACCGAGGGGGCGGAATGCGTGATGATCGCCGCAATCGCGCTTCAACGTCGCAGACTAGACGTTCAGTCAACGCCTCAAATACCACGGTGGTTGTTGAGCTCATACCAGAGGAGAGATTTAGTGAAGAAGCTGTTCGAGATTACTTTTCTCAATTTGGTAGTATAACATATATCACAATGCAGCGTCATAGGCGGGTCGCCATTGTTAAGTTCAACGAGCACTCAGCTGCCTGGAGCGCCGTCAAAAATCCGAAGGCCGTCTTTGACAACCGATTCGTCAAAGTCTTCTGGCACAATCCGGACACTTTGCCGGCTCCCTCAAGTGACGGTGAAGATCCTGAGGATGTTCTCAATATTAAGCTAGACGATGAAGAAATGATAGATCTAGAGAAATTTGAGAAACACCAAGCGGAAGTTCAGAAGGTGTTTGAAGAAAGGCAGAGAAAGCAACAGGAAGCTGCAGTGCAACTTGAAGATATCGAAAAGAAGATCCAGGAACATAACAACGAGCTGCGGCAGGTTCGAGGAGAACTCGTTCAGAAACTGGGCAAGAAAGTGGGTAACGGGGGGGATGATTCCCTTGCAAACGAGTCTGCGCTCATTGATCAACTGTCGTCATTACAAGCAGAAGCACAGGATCTGGGCTATGGCGCGGATGAGGGCACGTATTACTACAGGGGCCGTGGTCGTGGAAGTTACCGAGGACGGGGTTATGGACGTAGTTATGGTGGGCTTGGAAGGGGTACTCGAGGACGTGGGTACACCGGAGCACCATTTGGAGGGGGTCGAAGTGGCGTGAAGCGTTTGGATAACCGACCACGAAGAATTGTGATCTCCCCAGTCGAGCCCGGGTCACCACAAGATGAGGCGCTTAGGCTGTACCTGACGGTAACCGCCCCCCTTCTAAATTTGGCAGAGCGAAGGAACTGACGGAACAGACCCACTTCGAACATGATGGGATCGAACCACACCCTGACCGCCCAGATGCACAAATCATTTCCTTCAAGGAGCGTTATGTGGCCGAAATGGTAAGCTTCTTTAAGCTTAACGTCGTTAGATTGTTGCTAATGGAATTGCTAGTTTGCCGATACCGCCTCGGACATTCCGGGCATTGGTAAGATTGAGTTGGCATGGCTCCCTAACACTGCCTCTTCGACTATAGGACCAGCAAAGGTAGGGCCTAGCTTGGCGGAGCAGCCCGTTATTGAAGACGACTCCAAGATACAGGATGAAGAGCACGCGGAAAACAACCATGCTGAACCGGAATATTTGAATGGCCATCATTCTAATCACGAAGGTGAGGCCGATTATGATGTTGCAGATGATGAGGATCGGTGGATTGGAGTTTGACCAAGCACCTAAGTCATGCAAGTATTGGACGGCACTGGACTACAAACAAGAGGCGAGGGAATGCATAGGGTGCGTGTCAGACATCCTTCAAGGCCTATCTAGGTCGATCTAGTTCGATGACATTCGTGGTATACCTGGTGAGAGCGCAGGGGTGTTGGATTGTACGGAATACAAAGCGGAGACTAGGCACATACTTTGCATCAAAGTGTCAGGATATGCGCTCACCATACTGAAGCGGTGTGGAGTTATCTCTCAAAAATGAAGTAAGCAGCATGCAGAAATGCCCGAGGATTCTTTATTCATGGTAATATGTGACTATAGAGACGGGGCAAATGCTCGTAGAGACATCGCGTACTTTTGAAAAGTGGGGCGAGTGTTTCTTTGTAGGTCGTCGTAAAAACGCCCAAAGAGGTAAAGCGCTGTCTCACAGCCATCAGATGGATCTCGGATAAAGTTGACTTCCGTCCGTAATGGAGATCAAGAGAAAGTGGAATTGGACTAGAGCAAGTGCGAGATTAGCAATACCCAACGGGGCAGTAGGTGCGGCCTCTCTTTGAAGTTCTTAATCTTGTCGTAATGGCTGTAATTCTTTGTGTTGTGGTCGATGCAAAGGCAAGACAAGAGGATGGTTTGCGGCGTGTTAGCGCAAGGAACAATTCGATCGTTGGAAGCCACTTGCCACTAAAGTCAGGGCAGACAAAAACGAGCGTCCTGACAGGACCGAGGCAGGACTCCACCTGGGCAGGGCTTGACTGAACTCCACGTGACTCTTTCCTCCTCCATGCAGCCCGAGATGGAATGGCACCATCCGTCCCTGCTTCGGAAGGGCCTGAGCCGGGATCGAATGGTGGCGCGCTCATCATGGCGCTCGCACACACCTTTTGCCGTTTGCCAATGAATGACTGGCCGACCATCCCGCCAGTAGCTAAGCCAATTTTCATAAAGGCGGTGGGCCTCCCCTAGGGTCGATAAACCTCCCAATTGCCATTTCTACGCTGCTCAATCCTCTCTCCTGCCCCTTCGCTCCTCTGCGACTCTCGTTCCCCTTCTCCCCCCTTCTCCCCCACTCTCTACTCTCACTTCTCCTCTCCTGCGCGTCCTCTTCGTCATGGCTGTAAATGCGAGCTTCGTCTCGCCCACGGCAGACGCCAAAGTTGCACAGAAGATTGCACAATTGGATACCTCTGGTATAATTACCACCCTCCTCAATGGCGTCAATGGCTGGACACTGGCTCTGACTGTTCTTATCATGCTGGTCGCCTATGATCAGTGTAAGTCTTCATGCCAAAAATTGATCCCCGAGGTTGTTTACTCACCGAAATCGCAGTCAAATACATTTACAACAAGGGGTCCATCGTCGGGCCTGCCTGGAAGGCTCCCTTCATTGGTCCCTTCTTGGACTCCGTCAACCCCAAGTTTTCAAAGTACCATGCCAAATGGCTCTCTGGTCCCTTGAGCTGCGTCTCTGTTTTCCACAAGTATGATCTCCTAGAAATTTCTCCAATCTCTTGGCGCCGGCCGCGTGGGATTTGCGATCGTTTAACTGTATGCTAATATGCCCGATAGATTCGTCGTTATCGCGTCTACTCGTGACATGGCCCGTAAAGTCTTCAACTCACCCACCTTCGTGAAGCCCTGTGTCGTCGATGCTGCGTACAAGATCTTGCGCCCCAACAACTGGGTCTTCCTTGACGGCAAAGCCCATGTTGACTATCGCAAGGGTCTCAATGGCCTCTTCACGCGCCAGGCCCTCGAGATCTATCTTCCTGGCCAGGAGGAAGTCTACACCAAGTATTTCAAGAAGTGGGTTCACATCTCACAGGTGGAGAACAAGGGCAAGCCGGTACAGTTCATGCCCGAGTTCCGTGAGATCATGACTGCGTTGAGTTGCCGAACCTTCGTTGGCCATTACATGTCCGAGGAGACTGTCAAGAAGATCAACAACGACTATTTCCTGATCACTGAGGCTTTGGAGCTTGTCAACTTCCCTATTATCCTACCCTTCAGTAAGAGCTGGTATGGAAAGAAGGCCGCGGATATGGTTCTCGACGAGTTCGCCAAGTGCGCTGCAAAGAGCAAGATTCGAATGGCCGCTGGTGGAGAGAAGAACTGCATTCTCGACTTCTGGGTCTGCTCCATGATGGAATCCGAGAAGTACCGCGCCAGGATCGCCGCTGGAGAGAAGGTCGACGACAACGAGAAGCCTTCTATGCTCATCCGCAACTTCACCGACTTTGAGATCTCTATGACACTCTTGACTTTCCTCTTCGCTAGCCAGGATGCTACTTCTTCTGCTACAACCTGGCTATTTCAGATCATGGCCGACCGACCGGAGTTCTTGGACAAGGTGCGCGAGGAAAACATCAGGGTCAGGAATGGCGACGTCAATGCACCAGTCACTCTCGATCAGATTGAGCAACAGATGCCTTGGACTCGCGCTGTTGTCAAGGAAACCTTGCGTTACCGCCCTCCCGTCATCATGGTTCCATATCTTGCTAAGAAGGATTTCCCAATCACCGACACCTACACCGCGCCTAAAGGATCCATGGTCATCCCCACGACGTATCTTGCGCTACACGATGAGGAAGCATACCCCAACCCGGAATCGTATGTGCCTGAGCGATGGATTACTGGTGATGCCGATAAGCAGGTCAAGAACTGGCTCGTGTTCGGAACTGGACCACATTACTGCATCGGACAAGTTTACGCTCAAGCAAATCTCATGCTCATGATCGGAAAAGCAAGCATGTTGCTAGACTGGAAGCACAAGATTACACCATTGAGCGAAGAAATCAAGGTGTTTGCTACCATCTTCCCACAGGTACGTTAGCCCCAAGACCTTGTAATGGCTAAACTAATGATTATCATAGGATGACTGTTACCTCACCTTCTCTGACCGTGTCACGTCCTAGCTTTAGCGCGTGAATGATCCTTCTTTTCTGATGCAAACGCGCTATTAGCGATTGTCCCTAGATGGTGATGCTTTTGCATCTTTATTTGAAGCGTTTCAGTTCTTGCCGAGTTGCTGTCCCCCGCAAAAGGGGTAGACTATATTTCCTCTTACATATCTAATGATTTCGCTTCTGTAAGGTCATGAAGGAAAAAGCGGTTGTGGAAACCTCGCGGTGTCGAGGAGGTGCTGGATAATGGTACGCTCGAGGGCTATGGGAAGTAGTGTCTAGTGAAGGGCACAGACACGGTGTACATAGATAAACTCCAAACACTGTGCCGTGTTTTGTGAGGTGAGTGGCAGTAATGTTAACTATGAAGTCATACAAGTGCTCTAACCAACTACGGCTCTTCTAAGTGATGATATAAGTCTCTGGTCACATGCTCAGGCGTAAATGAGACAGGCTTAATCTGCACGCCGTGATGCCAAGAGGGATGGATGAGACGATGGAGCTATGACCACCAAGATAGATTTCGATATCCGGAGAACCTCCCACTTAACTTTTTGTCTCCCACGCCCCACACTTCCTACACGCGCATCCGCAGACAGTCGCAACACCGCCGCCGCCATGGCGTTTACATTCGACATGCGTGTCGGGCCTCATCCGTCCTTCATAGAGGTGGCGAAGCCCTATACCCTGCAAACTAGGATCCAGAAGAACCTCGACGCTCTCGGCATGAGTGAGACGCGCGAGGACCTGATGCGCCTCCAAGGCGTAACTTGGATTGACAACGTTCGCCGAAGCCTCCAGCTACCTGTCCGAACCTTCAACGCCGCCGTCGTATACTACCACAAATTTCGCCTACAGCACGGTGACGAGTATCAATGGGCCGATGCATCGGCCGCTGCGCTCTTCACTGCCTGCAAGAGCGAGGATACGCTGAAGAAGAGCAGAGAGATTCTTTGCGCGAATTGGAACTTGAAGCTTCCCCCGAGCGACCACTTGAGTCCGGACGATCCTGTAAGACATAATTCCTCCTGTCGCTAGTTCGTGGACACTGACAATCTTATAGCGCTTCGAAGGCCCATCCCACAATATCACTTGTCTGGAGCGCCTCATGCTTGAGAGCTCCGGGTTCGACTTCCGCAGCCGCGAACCTCAGAAACTGATGGTCAAGCTCGCTAAAGCTACGGGTATGAACAAGGACCAAGAAGCGAAGACCGCGTGGAACCTCTCCATCGACATGTACCGCACATTCGCACCGCTGAAGCAAACGACCACTACAATGGCTATTGCGTGCCTGGAACTGGCTGTGCGCTTGCATGATATGGACCCTGCCAAGTTCATTGACACTGGTCTGCTTGGTTATGAGAAGTGGAGCACTTCCAGGGCCGAGATTATGGGTATGTCAGGCATGTCCACATATTCTGCGCCAATTGACTGACATATCATAGAAACCCTTCTTGATCTCCTTGATCTCTACACTCACCACCGTGCACATACTAACGTCGGCCCCCTCTACGCCCTCGAAACCTTCATCAACATCCGAATCACGCTTAATCAAGAAGCCTCGGCGGCCAATATCCCACGCTTCGCGCTCTACCAGTCTGAGCAACAAGAATCCTCAAATGGCAGCGCCGCAATTGCAAACAAACCCCGCAACGGCATCGATCCAACATCCCCTTTCACTCCCGCAACGCCTGGGACCGTGTCGCCAGGGAACAATTCAGCAGCCCCGACCTCTGCCATCGGCAGGCGTGGAAGAGACGGCACAGTTCGCTTCATGCTCGATGCGGAGCGTGCCCACGAGGAGCGTGCAGTCGTCGCCACATACCATGTCATGGAGGAGGAAGAGTACGAGGAAGAAGTAGAGGTAGCCCCCGAGTCCMCCCCCGTGTCCACTCCCGCCGGTGGGCCTAGCGGCGACCGCCGCCGTGCGGCACGCTGAGCCACCTTGCCCATGAACGGATTTGTGTTTTTGTATTGATGATGAATGGATCACGTGTACTAAATTCAGGCCCTTCCTGGGCCTTTTATAGGATTCGAATGACGAGCCACTCACACCTACCCGAGAAGCAAATATAGACATCGAAGTAGCCAGCTCTACAGAGCCTGAGCCTGAGCCTGCTTCCATTCCCGCCGCTCCCGCGGGCCCTAGGAAGCCAAATAGGTTCGATATGGTCGCGCCGCCGAGATGGATCGTTCCTAAGGTACGTCTTCTCTTTGTTCTGATTAAAAAAAACCCCCGCTTGCTGATTACATGACATAGTGGGACAACGACAAGAAGGACGATTAGCTTTGGAGCACATTGAGTGTAACTGGGATGAATGGCCAGGGACAAGAGGTCGAATTTTGGGAGAGGGAGAGGAAAATGAAAGGAAGAAGAAGAAGAAGAAGCGGATCAGGCTAGACCAGCTTCCCATAGTGAAATATACAACTTGTCATTAACCAAGCTATGAAATTCTAGCCTGTGTTTTCCATACGTGAAGATACACTCTACAAAAATACTCCAAGTAGCCCAATACCACTTAGTGCAATCACATTTTCCTATCCTTCAACCAACCCGCCCAATCCGTCGTCTCAGTGCCGTCAAATCCAACATCCACCCCGACAACACCATCACCCTCCCTCCACCCCTGCCACGTATCCAACCCAAAAAGATGTCTCATAGTAGGTCTCCCATGGGGACAACTCCACGGCTTATCCATCTCGCCCATATGTCTAACCACTTTTTCCATCTGCGCAGCCCGCAGCGTCTTGCCGATCATGATACTCGATCTACATGCCCTACTTGCGAGCAATTTACGCACTTTGGAAGGCCGGGGTATGTATTGCATTGTTATTGATGATGATGATTCAGAGGAGTGTGATGAGATTGTTGAAGGAGCTGAAGTCGGGTTTTCGACTAGTAATGCGAGGAGTTCTTCGAGGTCTTTTGGGGTGAAAGTTACTTCTTTTGACATTGGGAGAGAGGTTAATTTTGCGCGGTTACCGACTGGTAAGGAACCTGAGGTGTCTAGGTTGATTATGAAGCCGTTTGCGTTTAAAGCTTTTTCGTTGGAGAGAATGATTTCTTCTTCGATGGCTGTGAGTTCGAGGTTGTGGGGGTGTACGAGGCGTTGGGAGATTAGTACTGTGGTTGATGAGAGGCGCTCGAAGTTGTATTTTTCGTCTGAGGCGTGCTGGTCGATTATGAAGAGGTCTGGGGTTGGAGAGGTGGTTGAGGGAGGCCGGACGGCTAGAATGAAGCCTAGGTTGAATTGCCCTATGATTCGCATCTTTTGGAAGTCGGATTTTGCTACCGTGAGAGATAGGCGCTCCTCGGGGTTTGTTGTGTTTAATTGCGTGCTTGTATGTGCGTCAGGCTTATCTATTGACTCTACCGATAGTAAAGAGTCTTGAAGGAGTCTTAGATGGTGGCTGATCGCATCGGTGGAGGTGCTTGTAGAACTAAGCAGACCAACATTATTGTACTTCTTTTTTGATGCTTGGAGAAGCCTATTTGCACGCTTCAGATTCATTTCAGTAGGACGGGCAGCTGCTTCTTCGGCCTCTGCAATCATCTTCTCGATCTTTGCTTCTTCCCTTGCCTTCTTATCCGAATCATCAATGTACTCCTCATCCGATTCACTATTCTCCTCGGATCGACTAGGGGATTGGACATCTTCACCGGCTTGTTGCCGCGGAGGAGAGCTCAGGAGTTCGTGCTCATGGACATGCTCTGACAATGGACCTCTTCGAACGTTGTGACTGGTTTCTTCTTCCGACTGGGAACTAACGGATTGTGCCTCTGAACAGTCCGCTACCGCTTCGTCTCCTAGGTCAGACCTGTCTTTGTCTTCATCGCTTTCCTCATCGTCTTGGTCACTGTCCTGTAACTGCGTCCCCGGCGCGGCAAACCCACGAAGACTCTTCCCAATTGACGGAGTCTTAGGGGTCTGATTCAAAGGAGTCCCACTCAGAGAAAATTTCGGCGTAAAGATCCTATCCCGCCTATCCTGTCTCCAAGACCCGCCAATTGTGGACACTGTCGTGGTATCACCCACCGTAATTGTGGCTTGTTGTGCTGGTGTCCGCATTGGCCGCATACGATCAAAAGCGTTCTGGATGGTGCTTTGCGACTGCCGTTTTTGAGGAGTTTGCTTTACTACCGGAATGCGATCTTCTTGCTCTTCCTTCTCTGCGTCCGAGGAATTGGATGATCTCTCGTGGGCCATCTCTTTTGCATGTTGAGAAGCTACCCTGGCATTGAAGTCTCGAACTACAGTGGAGGGTGCTTTTGATGGCTCAAAAAGTGGGCTGCCTTCCCGTTGTGAGGCTTCGTCCGGTGCTTCTTCTGTGCCCTGTTCTGATGCTATAGATACTGTCTCCTTGGACAAAACGCTTCTTCTTCTCTGTACTGGGATACTCGTCGGCCGCTCTGTCGTGTCACGACTGGCAAATTTGTCGATAAGGCTTGCTTTCACAAACCCTGGCAGTGACTCTCCTTCTGACGGCGGTGATGAAGCAGTGAGCTGAGATCCGGTCCGAGTCTTTTGTTGGTTTTCGGATAGTCCGGGAGATTTGTCGTTCTCCTCAACCACGGAGCTTGTACTCTCGCGTTGGCGGATCATAGGCGGCCTAAAAGGAGTACGGCCTACCAATTGGCTCTGGGGAACACTCTGATCGTGTGCTTCGAAAAGTTCCACTAGAGTCGTTTTAAGATTGTCTAGTAAAGTCGTTTGGTCATGTAATAGAATTGTTCTCTTATCAGGCGAGACATTGACATCGTAGGCATTCGTATCAAGTATGATGTTGGCGAATATGAACGGCGACTGGGTGACATTGTATGATTTGTAAACTTCATTGAACGCTTTCGCAACCTGCGGGAGTAGACATGGACGCGAATTGACGAAGAACATCTGGCGGTCTGGTGTCTGTCGTCCCTCGCCAACAACAGGCCGTGAGATGTGGCCTGAAATCATCACTTCTTTGGAGTTTGAACCATCTTGTAGATTTCCACTGGTTGTACTCTGTGTTGGAAGCGGTTTCCGTGACGATTCCATTTCAAATTTGAGCTGGAGAGGTATTAAAGCCAACAATGTCTTAGTACCATAGACATTAGCAATATTCTCCTTGGTATTGGGGTTTGAATTTGTGGCGAACGCGACAGTCTTCTTCCTGAAGCCATATTAGTAAGCATATAAACATCTAAGATTGTATCCTCACCCTTTCGGCACTTGATTACTGACGGAAAATTTCACCCCGGTACTAATACAAGCGTATGCGTTAAGTAGGCCAAGAACCTTGTTATACTCCCGCTTGATGGATTTTTCTAGTTCCTTGCGTCGAACGGGCAAGTTGTAAAAAAGAGTATCAACAATCACTGTTGTTCCCTGTTTAGCAGCGACGATTGATGTGCCTTTAAGCTTTCCAGAATGCTCGAATTCAAGCTTTGTCCCTTTGGGCCCGTCGACACCTCGAGTAGTGATAATGTGAAACTTGGATAGAGCACAAAGTGAGGAAAGTGCTTCACCGCGGAAACCGAACGTATTGAGGGAATTGAGATCATCGTATTTGGAGAGCTTGGAAGTGTAGTGTTTGAGGGCTGCGTATATTAGTGACTATTTCTGGGAAATGTGACTCAAATGGTCGTACCTATTGTCTCGAAGTCCTCCGGAGCAATTCCTGACCCATTGTCTTGGACTTCTATAGAATCGAGTCCATTATTTTTGAATCGTACCTCTGGGCGAGGGTTAGTCTGTAAGCTCAATATTCAATGCAAACATTAAACGTTACCAATAGAGGTAGCTCCAGCGTCCAAGGCATTCTCGACGAGCTCTTTTGCGACGCTATTCAGGTCAACGATGACCTGACCTGATTGAATCTGGTGGACCTTGAATGGTGTTAGTAGCGGCCGCTTTGGGCGAGGGGCCTAGGTGCTCACTGAACGGGCCTCGATGGGCTTAATGGTAGCCATATCAACCCATGCTGAGAGGGAAGTGCAGGTGCAGGTGATGACGCGACGCCGCGACTTTCTTGGAGGACGCGCTTTGCGCTGACCAATCAAAGCATTTCAGACAAGCAGTAACACCGAGGCTGCAGCTACCTTCGTGTCTGTCGTATAATTTTACTAAACAGTATTCATTGTAGAATCAATTCAAAGCTCATCTTACTACAAGTGCCTTCAATATACTGCCTTGCCCCAACAAGGGCTCATTCGCTTCCCGTCGGTATGATTCAGCATCAAGTCCCAGGATCACCAGGGTCTACATTAGACGAGACTATGACATCTTGGCATATTTGATTCCGCCACGAATTGAGTTGCAAACTGACCCAAGACTGGAAGTTCAATGCTCAAGGCATCTCTAGCTATGTATGGCACGTCGAACTAGATTTCGCGCGACGAGGCCTCCCCACGTGATGGATTTGGTGGGGGAAGCGCGAGGCTAAGCAAAGGCTAAGCTTCGACAGGGATGACATCACTTCGCCGGACTGGTTTCTGCGAGCAGGAACGTCGCGCCCCATAGCCTCGTCATTGAAATCTCAACCTCGCATTTCCTCGAAGTCATGCCTCGCAACTTACAATAAAATACCCCTTTGATAATCCTTGGGGAAATCCTAGATGGTGAGGGCCTCTCTTGCAAGCCCTACTTGAGACGAATACTCATACTTTGTCTAGGCCTCACTTCTCAGGCAGATTGTCGCAGGGCCACGCGCCAGGCACCCAGAAGCTGGCCTTGACCTCTGCTATGTTACAGACCACAGTAAGCTTTGCCCATACATTCACTACGCGCTTCATCTGATCGTGCTCTTACCATCCAATGTTCAGTCATCGCGACGTCCGGCCCGAGCGGCACCTACCCACAACGCGCGTACCGGAATCCATTAGATACACTTGTGAAATGGCTTGACGAGAAACATGGCGAGGATTGGGCGATATGGGAGTTTCGCGCAGAAGGCACTGGATACCCGGATAGCGAAGTATACAACCGAATATACCACTACCCATTTCCAGACCATCACCCTCCGCCTTTCGCACTGATCCCTAACATTATGGCCTCGATGCGGAACTGGCTTCATGAGAAGGATGGCAGAGTAGTTGTAGTTCACTGTAAAGCCGGAAAAGGCAGGAGTGGTACAGCGAGCTGCAGCTATCTTATCAGCGAGGAAGGGTGGCCAGTTGAGAAAGCATTAAAGCGATTTACCGAACGTAGGATGAGGCCCAATATGGGCAAGGGTGTCAGCATACCGAGCCAGTTGCGCTGGATCAACTACGTTGAGCGTTGGGCAAAATACGGCAAAATTTACGTTGAAAGGCAAGTGGAAGTGCTTGAGGTACATTGCTGGGGCCTAAGGGACGGCGTCAAGATTCAAGTTGAGGGATTTGTGGAGGAAGGTAAAAAAATCAAAAGCTTCCACACCTTCACCAGATCAGAACGAGAAGTTGTGAGGGGCCAGATTGAAAAAGGGGGTGGGCTGGCGAGTGTTGTCTCTGAGGTCATGAATAAAAATGGTATAGGTCGAGCACTCAGCAAAAGAGGACAAAGGAATCAAATTGGTATTTCGGACTCCAAGGACACAGTAGACTCAAAGGATCCGAAATCGACCACAGAATCACTAGCTGAGCCGAACACCTCCACTGACGACACCGGAACGCCTTCTAAAGAAGAGTCTTCAAACGATGAAGAGTACCAGACGGCAGGAACCGGCGATGTTGTATTTCGGCCCTCAAATCGTGTTGTTCTCCCAACAAATGATATTAACATCGACGTCGAACGTCGAAACAGAGCGGCCTTTGATCTTACGTATGTGACAGCGGTCGCTCATGTATGGATCAACGCCTTTTTTGAAGGTAAAGGCCCGGAACAAGGCGGGAATGCCGACGAGTCCGGCGTTTTCGAGATAACCTGGGAGGCAATGGATGGAATCAAGGGTAGTAGCAGAAAAGGGGTTGCAGCGTTCGACAAAATCGCAATTGTCTGGAGAGCTCTCCGAGATGAGGCCGGGCAGCCAGGCATCGTTATCACCGAGCCGAAGGAAGGTGAGGCGGTCAAGCAATCCTCCCCGGCAGACTGGCATGGTCAGGATAATGTGGCGCCTAGCGAAGGCAAGGATCTGGGATTAAGGACTTCCAGCCCTGTCGAGTCCACTGCCGACATTAGCAAAGCCAGCAGCGTCAAGAGCGAAAAAGGAACTACTTCCATATTGACGGCTCCGGGACCTCACGAGGATGGCACAGCATGCGTCCGTTCGCACGGGCCAAACGGCGAGGAAATCATCGAGGAACCTAGCAGGGCAAACGGGAACGGGCCGAACGAGCAGGTGCTCTCCCCCACGTCACCAGAATCCGCTCACGCACAGTCTGACTCCGCAGCACGAGCCATGACAGAGAGCGACGCCGCCCCGCTGGTCCAGTCACCCGAATCAAGTAGCAGTGGCGTGTGTGGCGTTACAGGCATCCAGAGTGTCTCCACGGCAGAGTTACCTGGTGGGAAACCAGTGAGCGAATTGAAGACTCCTAAAGAGCATTCCGTCGGGCATTTCGGGAAGCATAAGGACTTGGACCCGTAGAAGAGCATGACGAGTTATCTATGCGGCGTTGGGGCACGTATAGTGATCGATTCACCACTTACTCTTTGCGGCTGGGGGGGAAAGCGTTTCAATCGTAGTTCGGCGACTGGCCCAAGAGGTCACGAATTCACAAGACCCTGGCTTCGAATTTTCCTTGATTGAGGGAGTCTGGTTGGACTTGATAGACGAGAAGGATTCTGATGCATACCCGCCGAGGTGTTCAAGTGCAGTCGCTCGGGGGGTTTCTTTTGTTCTGGACCTTGGCACAGCGTATCAGGTACCCGGATCCTGGGCTAAGAGGGAAGCACGTTGCAGGATGCATTGACGGGGCGTTGGTGGGAACGGTCGACTTGTACCATCACCCCTTGGCGACTATGGCCGTGGGGAGAAATGGTTCCATGAAGTTTATATGATCCTTTGGGCCAGATATCCAGGCTTCAATCTGGAGGATCACTTTAGTCCTATCTATCTTGTTTGTCCCAGAGCAACAAAGCTTAGCACAAAGAGCGATGCAGGGCCAGTGGTAGAATGGTTTGAGCGGTGAGCATTCTTTGACCGCGTTGACCGAATCTAGCTAGCGCCCAGCCCACGAATGCGGTCAAGCGTCCATGGACAGCGCAGCACACACGATGGATGGTGTGTCACTGGTATGTGGAATGAAGCACAATTCGATCCCCGTGGCGGCAAGCGGTAAGAAGTGGGTACTGCGTGCGTGTATGCGTCAGGCCGGAGCCGCTGCTTGCCACGGGGGTTCACGCGGGAACCCTGCAACTGGTTGCAGCCATGGTATAAAGAGCGTCGCCGCTCTTTGTGTTCAGAGATATGGTGGCGTCCGTCTACCAGGGGCTTTGAAGACTTAACTGCAGCGTGTCTTTTACTAGGGAAGAGAGAGTTTCACATCCAAGAGGTTAGATGTTGCCGTTCTTCGGTGCACATTGTCTTAGTTGCAGCGCGGGAAGAGCATTGAATGGTGTGGCAGTGACTACTTGCTTTCTAGGGCATTCACTGGTGCCACCGTGGAGATGGTTCCCTGGATCTATTGTTTTACGCATCCACTACTTTCGAGACCATAAGCACCAAAATAGCCTCACGGTTTGCGCACCGACTTTTTGATCCACGTTGGATAGCATGATATCTAATATATGTAGGAATCCCCGGCGTTGATTAATATCTCCGAAACATTTGCAACCAATCTTACGTCGAGGCGCCCACGTACGAGACATTCAACGTGGATACTGAGTCATTCCAAGTCCACCATCGATGATTACAAACAGTGAAGCAAGTCATTAGCAAGATTGTCATTGGCAACAACAATTGAGCAACTAGCAAGCCTCGCCCAACTTAAGAAGCGATTCAGTCCCTTTATATAAAGTGGCATCTCTAACGCTCACATACCGCTAAATAGCGGTCTCCTACATGAGCCATGGACGAGAGAAGAGGTGTCATCGACGTCTTCAAGGGTATCCCTGAAACCGCAACCACGTCGATTCCTTCAACTTCAGACCAATTAGCTGCAGATTCTATGCCCACCACCAGCAAAACCAAGAATCAAGGAAAGCACAACAAGGCTGAGAGACATTCTTCTCGTAGGAAAGCTAAGCAAACCAAACATATGAGTAGCAGCGAAGATAGCTCCTCCGACAGCTCGAGCGATTCGAACAACTCCGATAGCTCGGAGACCGAGAGCAGCGAAGACGAACGTGAACGCCGCCGGAGGAAGAAGAAGGCCGCGAAGAAGCGGGCGATAAGGAAGAGCACGACAAAGAAGTCAAGCTCAAGCAAGCACAAGAGCAAAAGTAAAAGTAAGCGGGTGGATTCATCGAGCGAGTCTTCTGACAACGACTCGCCCTCCGATAGTGAGTCCAATTCCCAACCGAAGACACGTCGGAAAAGGAAAGGCAAGAAGAGCAAGAAGCCTCCCAAGATCGTGGTGAAGGTAGCAGAGTCGTCGGATTCGTCAGACTCATCGGACACGGACGATAATTCGGATGATGGGAAAACCCCAGAGAGTACATCGAACACCTCTACAAGTTCTACGGAGGATCTTACCGCGAAACTTTCTAACGCAAGAAACGAAGTGGCCAAATACCAGCTTTTATTGCTTGGAAAGGGGCAGAATGTAATGGCGACTGAAACTTCAGAGAAGAAAGATAAGGACAAAGACAAGAAGGCTAAAAAGAACAAGGGAAGCCTTGAATTTAAAAGAGTAGATCAGATATGGGATTGTAAGTTTCTCGCATACTTGATATCAAAGTATGACACTAATCAGCCGTAAAACAGCGAAAATAAGAGATTACAAGTACACTGATAGCGTCGAAGAAAAGAAAGACAAGTTTGACTGCGTAAGTTTGCACTTTGAAACTATATCAAGTCATGCGTCCATCTCACTATGTCATACTTCTAAGCGAGGTATTTGGACAAACGGCGTTATTTGATCCCAATTGCACCACCCAGGTTGTTTCTGTCATTAAACTTGATTTTGTGTATGTCATTGCAATGTACTGATCAAGAGACGTAGGTTTTCACAGTACGCCGAAAATTTACTTGGGAGAACAGATATGACTACACTGTAGTTGATGTAAAGTCCAAGGAGCTTCGGGGGGCATTGCAAGACGTTTTCAAGGGCGTCAAATGCGTCAGCTTAGTAGAGGAGATTCCTGAAGTGAGCATGTTGTCCATGCGGTGGGTTCATGCTAATTTTGAATAGGTCGATCCTCAATTGCTCTTCCTCTACCATGATGAGCTCAAAGATTACTATAAGAAGTGTCTCAAGTCTCAATTAAAGCGTGCAAATAAGAAGAAGCAGGAAAAGCGAATCAAGGCCCGGATAGCTCATTGCAAATTGCTGTCCAAATACATCGAGACTGATTATAGAGACACGAGGAAGAAACTTGAACCTATGCTCAAGGCTGGCAACATCACATTTGATCTTCTTTGGGCGTTGTTCAAGCCCAATACAATCGTCTACACCCCGACTTATGGAAACAAGGACGATCCTCGTTGTTTCAAGGTCGACTTTGCCGCCAAGGAGTCAGATTTCACGGATAAAGAATGGATGGGCGTGGAAGGCCGATATTTGGAATACGATGGGAAGCATTTTGGTCTTGGTAACATCACTGTGAATGTTGATGCCTTCAAAGGCCCTCGAAAAATCACTAGCTTGGACGTCTATCCGTTTTCTTATCTGAAAGACTCCGCAAAGGTCAAACAAGAATTGATTCAGCGGGGTAGAAAGTTTGTCGGCTTCCAGGGAATGAATTATCGTAGCCACAAAGGCTTAGCGTACATGAAGGTGAAGAAGACCGTGGTGAAGGTCAACATCAACGGTCGTGTCATGGTTGATCCTGCCATTTTCCGACGGATCAACCCGAACTATCCGTTGTCGTACGTTAAGAATACACATGAGGAGCCTGGAAGCATCAACGATTCTTCTGATTCATCCTCCGAATCAGGTTCGGACTCTGATTCTAGTAGTAGTGAAGAGGAGGGGCGCATCGTTGCCTATAAAGACAAGAAGGGCAAAAAGCAATTGACCACCGTACCGGTCAAAGCAGAAGCCGACATTTCTAGCGAACAACTCGAGTCTTTGGAAGGCGAGGATGGGACCTCCCACACTTTCACGGAGGAGGAGTTGCTCATTGCCTCACCAGTTGTCTTGGGGTTTGCGTTCTCCGAGAAATTTTGGTTGGAGTTCTCCCTCTCGGGAATCAGAGACATCGAATGGAACAGCGACGCATTTGATTCCTTGGTTCTGCACAAAGATATCAAACAGAACCTCAAGGGCCTAGTTACCAGCCACCGCTTCAACGCTGCGAGAACCATCGACGATGTTATTCAAGGCAAAGGCAAAGGGCTCAACGTCGTCTTACACGGCCCACCGGGTGTCGGCAAGACGCTCACAGGCGAGAGTATCGCAGACTTTCTCAAGTGCCCACTCTACTCTGTATCAGCCGGAGAATTGGGCACAAACCCCCGCACCCTTGAATCGGATCTCAACAGGATTATGGATATCACGCATTCGTGGGGCGCGATCCTGCTCATCGACGAAGCAGACGTCTTCCTCGAGCAGCGGCAGGCACAAGACATCCACAGAAACTCTCTTGTATCAGTCTTCCTACGACTACTAGAGTACTATCAGGGTATCTTGTTCCTGACGACGAACCGAGTCGAGACTTTTGACGAGGCGTTCCACAGTCGAATCCATATGGGCATTCGATATGAGAACCTCACTATTCCGGCTAGGAAGAAGATTTGGCAACATCATATCAGTAGGGTTGTTGCGATGCAGGGGCAGGAGTGTAAACCGTTCAAGGAGCAGGATTTTGAAGAGTTGAGTAAGAAGGGATTAAACGGTCGACAGGTACGTTTACCCTTCTCCATTCCCAACTCCGTATTATTTCGTACCTTATCATCCTTCGAATTTTTGATGGGAATTTGATTGAAAAGTGCTAACTGATTCTCCCCTTTGGGAACTTTTAGATCAAGAATACGGTTATTACAGCGCAGTCTATTGCGCTTGCTGAGGAGGATCCCTTCTCGCTCAAACATATCAAGAGGGTTCTTAGCGTTGCGGATGATTTCGAAACTGACATGAAGGGGGGCTCGGGATATAGGGATGCCATGAGGCATTACACTTGAGGTTTTTTTTTTTTT